>CM041209.1:47366884-47539355 GCA_023065735.1 Coffea humblotiana | reverse complement strand
GTCAGTGATACTCAGTCGGCTGACAAATTAAATCCGAAACCGACCAATGTAGGAGGGGCCAGTCGAGGGTGCCAGCCGAGTGTACTCTTTGGACCAGCAATCGATACCTGAGCCGACGGAGGTAGTGGAAGGTACGATTCCTGTTTTTCATCGTTTAAAAATCTTGATAGACCTGGCGCCACCCATTCTTTTGTTAGCCCTACCTTTATGTTTGGAATTGATGTGAAAGTTGAAAGGCTACCATATGATTTAGAAGTAAGAACACCTACGGGTAATCAAACTTTACTTGCGAATGAGGTGTATAGAGACTGCGATATTTGGGTTGGTGAGCGAAAGCTAATAGTTGACCTTATAAGTCTAGCCATTAAGGGGTACGATGTTATTCTAGGCATGGATTGGCTAGCTCATTATCATGCTCGGGTAGATTGTAGGATGAAGGTGGTCGAGTTTTGTGTACCAGGTGAGGCAACTCTCAAATTAGACGTGAGGGGTATGTTAGCCTCATCTGCTCTCATTTCGGGGATAAGGGTTAGGAAATTGCTTAGTCATGGGGCACGGGTTACCTAGCTTTTCTGGTTAACACCCCAGGAGAAAAGATGAAACTAGAGGATATGCCGGTAATCAATGAGTATCCAGATGTGTTCCAGATGAGTTGGCGTCATTGCCACCCGAAAGAGAAATTGAGTTTAAGGTTGACCTAGCACCTGGAACTACTCCCATTTCAAAAACCCCTTATCGAATGGCACCCGCTGAACTTAAGGAGTTAAAATTTCAATTGCAAGACCTGTTAGAGCGGGGATTCATACATGAGAGCGAATCACCGTGGGGCGCTCCAGTGTTATTTGTCAAAAAGAAGGACGGGAGTTTAAGATTATGCATTGATTATCGAGATTGAATGCAGTAACTATTAAGAATAAATATCCTTTGCCCCACATCGATGAGTTGTTTGATCAATTACAAGGGGCTGTGGTGTTTTCTAAGTTGGATCTTCGACAAGGGTATTATCAATTGAGAATTAGAAAGGAGGATGTGCCAAAAACGGCCTTTAACACTCGATATGGGCATTTCGAGTTTAGGTAATGCCTTTTGGTTAACTAATGCCCAGCGGCATTCATGGATCTAATGCATCGAGTGTTTAAACCTATTTGGATAAGTTCGTGGGTGTTTATTGACGATATCCTGGTGTATTCGAAGACAAGGGAGGCATGAACAACACTTGAGAATAGTATATTACAAACCCTAAGAGAGCACCAGTTGTTTGCTAAATTTAGCAAGTGTGAATTTTGGTTGGAGAAAGTGGCGTTTAGGTCATATAATTTCAAAGGATGGACTTACTGTAGACCCGGCTAAAGTGGAAGCTGTAGCTAAATGGAAACGGCCGGAGAATCCTACTGAAGTGCGAAGTTTTTTGGGTCTAGCGGGGTACTACCGGTTTATCAAGAATTTCTCGAGAATTGCGGGACCCCTAACTAACTTGACAAAGAAACAAGGAAAGTACATTTGGGATGTAAGTGCGGAGAATAGTTTCCAGAGCTTAAGAAACAATTGACCATGGCTCCAGTATTAGCTTTGCCCAACGGGAAGGATACCTATACGGTTTATACTGATGCTTCGCTAGAAGGGTTAGGGTGTGTTTTAATGCAAAATAGAATGTGATTGCCTACGCATCTCGGAAGTTAAAGTCTCATGAGCAAAACTATCCAACCCATGACTTAGAGC
Organism: Coffea humblotiana; assembly: GCA_023065735.1. Taxonomy (NCBI): domain Eukaryota; kingdom Viridiplantae; phylum Streptophyta; class Magnoliopsida; order Gentianales; family Rubiaceae; genus Coffea; species Coffea humblotiana. Next base: position 47,537,636 of record CM041209.1, on the reverse strand, counting down.
TTGCAGCTGTTGTGTTTGCTTTGAAGAAATGGCGGCATTATTTATACGGGTAACATTTGAGGTATACACGGATCATAAGAGCTTAAATACTTATTTCTCAGAAAGCTGAATCTAAGACAACGTCGGTGGGTGGAGTTTTAGAAGACTACGATTGTACGATTAATTACCATCCAGGAAAGGCCAACGTCGTAGCAGACTCTAAGTCGAAAGGCTCAATTAGCAAGTTTAATGGTAGGAGAGTGGAGCTTGTTGGAGGATGTGTGGAGTGGAACCCTCGTTTGGAGCCACAGAAAGTTATTTTTGGGAATATTGAGGTGAAATCGATACTATTGGATCGAATCAAAGAGGGTCAAATGAAGAACCAACGGTGCAAAAGTGGGTGGAAAGAGTAAAGAAGGGAGAATTGCCTGATTTCAACCTAGGGCCTGATGGGGTTTTAAGTTTCGAAATCGCGTTGTGGTACCTAAGAATGAAGAACTAAGAAGGAGATTTTGAGGAATCTCACCGTCTAGGTACGGTGCATCCAGGTAGTGGTAAATGTACCAGGATCTCAAAAGTCTATATTGGTGGGATAATATGAAGCGGAGATTGCCCAATTTGTACAAAAGTGTCTTACGTGCCAACAAGTGAAAGCTGAGCATCAAAACCGTCGGGTTTGTTACAGCCTTTAGAATCCCTGAATGGAAGTGGGAGCATATAACGATGGATTTCGTATCAGGATTACCACGAACTCAAAAAGGGCATGATGCGATTGGGTGATAGTAGACCGCTTAACTAAGACTGCACACTTTCTACCAGTTAATATGAAATATTCTTTGGAGAAACTTGCCAAACTCTATATGGATGAAGTGGTGAGACTACATGGGGTACCAGTGAGTATCGTATCCGATAGAACCCCAGATTTGTCCGATTCTGGCAGAAACTGCAAGAGGCTCTAGAACTAAGTTGAGCTATAGTACAGCGTATCATCCTCAAACTGACGGACAATCTGAGAGGACTATTCAAACTCTTGAGGATATGCTGAGAGCCTGTATAGTAGATTTCGGAGGAAGTTGGAGCCAATACCTAACCCTGGTTGAATTCGCGTATAACAATAGTTACCACTCGTCATTCAAATGGCCCCCTATGAAGCATTGTATGGACGAAGGTGTCGATCGCCAATCCATTGGGATGAGGTAGGAGAGAGGAAGATCATAGATCCGGCTACAATACCATGGGTTGAGAAGCCTACGAAAGGGTAAAGGTGATTCGTCAGAGGTTCAAACGGCCCAAAGCCGACAAAAGAGCTATGCTGATCATCGGAGGAAGGATTTGGAGTTTGAAATAGGGACAAAGTGTTTCTTAGGGTTACTCCATTAAAAGGAAAATTAAAGCAGGAAAAGGGAAAAAGTTGCAACCGAGGTACATAGGACCTTTCAGTATACTCCAGCGAATAGGAAGGTGGCTTATCGACTGAGTTACCAGCTAGTTGTCTCGGATCCATGATGTTTTTCACGTTTCTTTGCTTAAGAAATATCATCCGGATCCGACTCACATTTTGCCACCAGAAGATATTGAACTGGACGAGTCATTAACCTATGAGGAACGACCCATTCGAGTACTGGATAGAAAGGTGAAGGACTTGAGAACAAGCAGATTCCATTAGTGAAGGTTCTATGGAAACACCATGAAGTGAGGAAGCAACCTGGAGCTAGAGAAAGACATGCAAGAAAAGTATCCAGACCTGTTTACAACAAAAGGTATGAATTTCGAGATCGAAATTCTCTTAAGGGGGAGAGAGTGTGAGGACGTGTAAAATCCCTTATATTTTTCTTAAAATTCCCTTTAATTTGGAAATTATTACTTTACAATAGCTTTACTACACATCACTTTCCCAATAGTTACAAATAATCATAGAACCAAGGGTTTCCGTTTTACTTTCATCGTTAACAAACTAGGGTTTTTACGTCTTTTCGTAGTCTGAGTAATCGGTACGGGTGTGTACTAATTTAGTGATTCCGAATGAGTTTTAGATAATTTAAGTGTGATTAGAAGTGATAATAATAAATTAGTGAATTAGAGTTAAAACCCTAGTATACGCGATTTAAGGAAAATCGGCTTGAACCGGCCGGTACCGTTCACTACCGATTGAACACCCACTTGACCACCACTTCATTAACTTAATCTCATTGTCATTAGTGCCAAAATATCAGCCCTAATTATGCTTGTGAGCCAGCCGAAATTATTGACTAGAAAAAGAAAGGAAAAGAAAAAAATTCAAGATGAAAAATCTCATGGTGACAAGTGGCGGCCATCCCATGGTTGTTGACCAACTAATTTCCTTCATATTTATCACCAAAAATCACTTCAATTGCCCCTTATTTCTGCCATTCCAGCCGTGACTTGAGGAAGAAAAAACAAGAGGAAGAACTCCATTTTTCATCTTGAGTTTAGCTCATTTGAGTGAAGAATCAAGAAATCTAAACCGATTAATCTTCTAGTTGAGGGTTAGGAAGTTTGGTGTGCCAAATTTTGAAAGGAAAGGTGAAGGATTACTCTTATAAGCATCTTAAAGAGGTATTATAGCTGTTTTCCCTTATTGCTTCTCTACCCTTGTTAAGTTTGCATAACAACTCATATTTGTGGCTTATGATAGTTATTTCCATGGTATTTGAGGTTTAGGGTGGTGATTTGAGTTAGGGTTTTGGAATTTCTCAATCATAAATCTTGTTGTTTGGATGGCATATGGTGTCTATAATCTTGTATAGGAAGTTGAAGTAGTGATTCAAGTTAGAAGAGTGAAGTTTATACCATGAATTCATTAAATTCCAGATTGGGGTTCTTATATTGCCCTGTTCTGACCAGTTCTATTCGGCCATGATGGAGGCCGAATTGGCTTAACTCAAAACATGAAAGTTGTAGGAAATGATGTTCTATAGCTGCCTGTAAATTTGCGCTCGATCGAGCACGGGAGGATGTGAAATGACCGAAATACCCTGACTGCTACAAGCTTCAATTCGTAGACAGTTTTGTGAATCCACCAGTTTGGTTTCGTTTTTTCACCCTGATTCATCCAATCAGCTTTTGGCCAAAACAAAAATCTTGTAGCCCTTATGTTTCAGCTTTCCAAATCCCCTGAAAACACCTCAAATGGAATTATGTAGCTTGAGTTGTTACCCGGTTAAAGTCAGTACTGACAACCAGACTGACCATGAACTTTTGATCTGTGATTGGCAAATTCGACTTAGATAAACTGTGAATTAGGTTAAGTTGCCTTCATGAAAGTTGTGTCCCTCTATCTTAGCTTCGTAACGGTATAAGGTTCACCCCGATTTGATAAATATAGCTTCGGTTATGACTAAAAATGCGATAAGATGTCAAATCTACCGTTTAGATTTTGCCTTCAAAACTAATTTCCGATTTGTGCTATTGCACTTTGTGTTGTATTTGGGTGATTTTGGAGCCTATTGGAAGGGATATATTAGTATCATTACTTCTATATTATTGTGGGGCTGAATTAAGGAAAAGAAGGAAGTCAATAAATGGTTGGAATTAGATAAACACAAAGGGCGTGCCGCCCAAATTTGCATGTGAAGGTTAAGTAGAATTTACGCCCGTCTTGAGTAAAGTCTTGAGGATGAATCTAAGTCGATTTGTCTAGATTATTCGAGCTCCCTTTTGTGGAGGTATATAAGTTGAAATTCGGTCGAAATGTGTACCCTTGGAAAAATGAAATTTTACAACTAATAGAAATATGTTTTTCTCGTCCTTTCGATTTAAATGGTATTTCAAAGTATAATTGCTACCAATTTTCACAGTTTGTATAGCGAGCAAGAGTTTTACGTATATGCTCCAAATGAATTTTAGTTTTCTTGATTTTTGTTAAACGAAACGTCTAAGTTTCGAACCTTAGTCGATTTTCAAAACTCTTAAACGATATTTTATCGCAAATTTGGACTCCAAACCAGGAGTACTACCTGGACGTGATCACTAAAAGCACTACATCTTTTGGTGAGTGCTTCCAAATACCTGATTGCACTTGACGCTTGTATTTAATACTTGAGCAATGTGATGGCCTGATATATGAGTAGGTTGATAGGGCAAGCGTGTACTTTATCGCACTTGCCCTAATGTGATTTGTTCTTGGTCATTGATTTCAGTTGAATTGATATACATGCACATGAATTACATCTTGTTTGGAATTCCAAAAACCCTGTGGTTAGTTAATTGAGTCGAGTCGGCAAGGGTCTGGTCGATTAGATAACGAATCTTGGGTAGTTAGTGATGTCGAGTGGAGTGTTATCTTCTCGACTAATCGGTATACTCGAGTATTACCACCAGTGTTTATTGTGGAGTTCGGGTCCAGTAAGGAGTTTGGTCGGTAGACGGAGATTGGAATTAAGTGGTGTTCTACTGGATTAGTTGCCTTACTTGAAAGTTGACGGAGTGTCAACTACCAATCAATCAATCAATGGTGGAGTTGATATATGAGCAACTGTATCCTTATATGTGAAATGCGGAATATTTATCGTTTGGCTATGTGAAATATTATTACTCAATTCTTGGCTTGTTTTGCTCGCTATTTCGTTATTGTGCTATTTCTACGTTATTTTATGGACAATTTGATATTTGGAACATCACTAAGTTTTAGCTCACTCCGTTAGTTTTGTTTTCCTTACAGGGGGTACGAGCGTGGCGCGAGAGTTGTAAAAACTAGTGTAGTCTAGTTGTTTTGAATTTTGAAGTTGTACTCGCGCTAGCACCTGACTAGAGTTGTTTGTACTCGAATTGTAACCACGTTAAAGTATTTTGGGTGTGTAGAGTCTTGTATCTGGATTTGAACATCAATGTATATATATTAAATTTGAACTTGTTGCAGTATTTATTTGAAATGGATGTATGTTTTCTTTCTCGAGCTCTAGTGAGTGAGTTCTGACGAGAGTTGGGCAGACGACTCGCCAAACCCTAGGGTGAGCCCTAGGGAGACGTGGGGTCGTCGCAAAAACAACCAGTTAAGCAACAAATCAGGGGAGTGGTACACTCACCAGTTCAAGCAAAGATAACTTCAAAAGTTTTCTCCCAAAGGATGGTTTTGATCATCGTCACGTCCTAACAACAATCAAGGTAAAACAATTTTGGTTCCCCCATCCACAAACCCAAGAACGGAATACACAAATGAGACCTGACTACAAGTCATGTGCCTAGTCAAGTTAACTATTAGGGAAAAAAAATAACAATGTAGTGTTGGAGTAAAAAGGTAGCAGTTGGTTTTAAAAACATGAACAACCCTAAAACTGTTCACTCAAGTCGCGAGTACATCCAACTAGCTCTCGAGTGAAAATTTGAGCAGCACGCCCTTTGGATTTACCTATTTTCTAGCCATTTATGGTTTCATTATTTTTCTCAATTCAACCCCAAAATCACACACAAATAATTGTACCACAATAGCCTTTCACTAGAGTCAATGTCATTCAATTACAAAACAATACTAGCAATGCGACCGGAACTAATGTTCAAGACAAATAACAGGTTTGACATCTCTTGGCGTTTCGGTCACAACTGAAACTACGCTTATCAGATTGGGGAACACTTTGTACCCTTTCAAAGCTAAGACAGAGAATTACATTTCTTATGAAGACATCAACATCCAATTCATGCATTTTCAATATCCAAATGGGACATCTCAGAGGAAAACAGAAAACTGTCCTCAAAACAGTACTTTTGGCAGTCAAGGGTATTTTTGTCATTTCATATGCTACAGTACTTTGATTGAGCTAAAAGTTTGCAGGCCGCTAGTTAACACCATTTCTTACAACTTTCATGTTTTGAGATAAGTCTGATTCGGCCTCTAACATGGACGTATATACAGGTCAGTAACAGGGCAGTTTCAACCTTAAAGCTGGAAATTTGACCTTTTATTCTAGAAATTCATATTTAACAAGTATTCTATCATCAAAACTATCAATTACCAATGTAATCCCTAACTAAATATTCCACCATATCATGTACAAGTCACTAATTAACCGTCATAACCCAAGATTAAGAGTTTCTATCCAAACTTTAGCAAGATTAAGAAGAAAAAAAGGGAAGACAGCCAAGATACCTTCCAAAGAGTACTTGTAGGTGAGAACTACACCACTTTCTTCCACAACCTTTACCACACAAAGCTTCCTAAGTTCCCAAGCGAGAGTTTAGGTTTAGTTTTTGGATTTTCACTCAAACAAGATGGATGCAAGGTGAAGTTGCTAGCTTTCCTTCCTCTCTTTTCTCTCTTCACTCACGGCTGAAATGTGTAGAAATGAAGGCTGAAATGAAGCTTCAAGAAAGATAAGAAGGTAGGAATTGATTTGGATCAAAGTTGGATAAGTGTCACACTTGGATTGGAAGTCAAAATTTTCTTTTCTCTTTTTTTTTTAGTCCAAATTTTCGGTTGCATTGAAAAGATATCTAGGGCTGATTTTGTTCAGTTAATAACAAGGAGATTAAGATAATAAAGTAGTGGTCAAGTGGTGTATTCAATCGGTAGCGAACGGTACACGTCGATTCAAATCGATTTTCCTTAAATCGCGTGTATTAGGGTTTTAACCTATGATTCACTAATTCATTATTATTACTTCTAATCACACACTTTTTATTATCTGAAATTCACTCTTAACCACCAAATTTAGTACACACACTTCCACAATTAATTACATTACCAAAATATGCGAAAACCCTATTTTACCCGAACTATAAAACTAAGGGTAAAGCTCTTAAATCTCTTATTCATTACAACTATTGAGGGAGTAAATGAGTAGTAAAACTATCATAAAGTAATTGATTCAAAATAAAAGGAAATTTTAGTCAAATTTTTGTATTTAGTAGAAGTAAGAAAGTCTTGGTCAAAAGCCACCATTCATTGGTTTCGCGACAAATGGCGCACTAGGGTTTATTATCATTCTTTTGCCTACCAATGGTTAATTTACCTAGTTAAGCTCTAATTATCCCCGAGCATCTTGTAAAAATAATATTCCCTAATACAACGTCACCTAGTCGTCAAAATTTTATCGCACTAGCGGGTCCCACATCCAATATACACTACTAACGTCACATAGACTAACTTGTACCGGAAAAAATGTCTTAACAACTTCATTCCCTTAAAAAAAATCTCTCAAAAATTAATATAACAAAGAAAGGTATAGAAATTGTATGCAAGAAAATAAAATGATGACTAGAAAATAAAGAAATTTTTGAGTTCTCACAAATTCCATGTCCGGCTTTTTCAAAAGATGAAGAAGGCCAGACAACCAAGACGAAACTTGATCGGCAAAGTCTAATCTTATCTTTAGTGTAAAAAAGCTAAGTACCCAAGCTTGAATTGCTACTGGACAGCACAAGAAAAGATGATTACCATCTTCAACAGGGGCCTTATATAAAGAGCAAGTAGGATCAAGATAAACTCCACGACTATTCAACTTGGAAGTTGTAGGTAAAATACCTTTGCAAATTCACCACAAGAATATTTTAACTTTAATTGGTATGTTGAGTTTCCACAAGCAAGGCCAAATATCATCCACAGAACCATTACTCCCTGAAGTTACATCTCGCCAATTTGTAGATTGCGTTTTGATAAGGTGATAAATTTTTACTATGAAGGAGCCATTTTTAGAATAGCACCAGATGAGCTTATCTTGATTTCGTCTATCGCCCAATAGAATATTCATAATCAACTCAATCTCATCCTGCCAGAAAAGCTCTTGAAGCAAATCATATTTCTATTTCCTGCTATTTTCATCAATTAAACAATCTATAGTGGAGTTTTCTAGTAGCACATCAAAACAAGATATAGTTTTGAAAGTAGAAGGGCGTGGAGTCCACTATTTTTCCAAATTTTGATATGATTCCCATTTCCAACTTGCCATCTACTATCAAAAACACCTTTGACTGATAATTAAACAGTTAAAAAAACTATATCTACCTAATTTGTTTACTCAATATTTATGTGCACTTAAACATAAAAAGAAAAGGTCAATTATTATATTAGTGTTATATTTGTAATATTAGTTTCCTATATAGTAGGTTGCTGAGTTGGATGCATTTATATTCTATCAAGTAAATGCCCAATCTTTTCGAAAAGTGGCAAAAAAAATTGTGTTTGTTTTTTTGGTAGATTTCATTCTTTTTCTTTTTTGGTAACAATTAATTTACTATTTTTTTTCACTTCATTATTGATAGTGAATTTCAATCAATCATCAATTACTTACCTTCTATGCATTTCTATCAAGTGTACCTTTATTTTTTTTCAATCAACTCATAGCTTTCCTTTTTAATCAGGCACTCATTAATATATATCTTAAGTGTTAAATTTTAGAAATATAAGATTAATTAGGGAAAACATATAAATGTAAGGGAATTAATTAGAAAAAATATATAAATACAAGAGAAAGTAGTAATTGTTGCGTATATACATAGTAGGTTGGGTAGAATGTAGGTGTGTTAACAATTGTCCATAGGACACCCATTAGAAAAACTCATCAAAATTTGGATGAATTTTTATTTTGGATGAATTTTTATTTTTTCCTATCATTGTAATCATTACTACCATTTTTCCTATCATTTATTACTATATGTTCATGTTTTCTAAATTCCAATCAATGAATTACTCTCTTACTTTGTATATGATTGTGCTAATTATAGCTTTCCTTTTACTTAATCAATTAGTCAAGCAATCAATCAACCCATGATTTAATTCTCTTTTTCAATCACAAGATTCTTTCTTTTATCCATCATTAGGGAGATTTACAATTAGTCACATTTTTCTATTTCGTACTTCCATTATTTGAACTGATTATTAACTCAATCCACATATTTTGTTATGTGCACAAGAATTATGCAATCATAAGCACAAACTAATGCAATTCTAATAATTTTGCATATATGCATTCATATTGTATTGCAACACCTTTAATAATTCATTAGATGGTTACAAAAGAAAAAAAATCTAGTATTACCTAGACCTTAGATAGTTCCCAACGTATACACTGATATCGTATGAAAATATTTTAAATCCGCTAATGTATATACTAATTGCATATGAAGATTCATCCCTAGTTTAGACCTCTTAGATAGTTCCCAAGCATTATATTCTCTTTTTTTAATTTCTTATTTAGTTTAATTCCTAAAGTTAATGAAATGGTTTTTAAATCTCCCCTTCAAGTGTACCTTATTACCATTTATGATTTTTTTAAAATTTAAGCAACATCTTCCAATATTTTATCACCATTTTAAATTAGTTCATTTTTAGGAGATAGTAGTATAAGTGTGGTAGTTTGTCCAAATAACTTTGAATATGCATATACAACCCAAAAATAAAATGATAGCTGTTTATATTCTTATCACTCAATGATGATAGTGGTCTATAATTTAAATGATTGAGATCTATCGCCATCCAAATATAAATTTAATACGAGGGTATGATACCTAAAAGTGACTATAGAATCTCCCTAAATACTAAATAATGTGAATTAGATATTCCCTCAAAAACTTGTAAAGTTCTTAATCTGTATACGGGTAAATTCTTGCAATAGTGAAAGGAAAATATCGTAATAGCCTTGAATTTTTGGCTGTGTATTGACTTTTGTTAGCTAAACTAAACTATCCTGGAGTGAAGACATAAAATCTGCTGCAAATATTGAGAGAATTGTGAACATAGCTAACTTATCTAGCATACACATTTTTTTCTGAATTTGAATTCTCCTATTTACACTATAAAAAGGAAAAACTATCGTACATTTAACTTCCAACTAACAACAATGTATAGGTAATAAATTATTTGCATGGGATATTCCCATAAATAAATGAAATAACTACAAGAAATTTTACTTTTTGTGACAATAAAAAGTCATCACTAAAAATAAAAAAGTCGTCATTATATACGTATAGTGACGACTTTTTCCATTGTCACATGGTTGTCACTAATTCTATATCACAAATGGGTACGTGTGACAAGCTCTTCAAAGTTGTCACTAAATATTGTTATTTAATGACGAAGACTAAATCGTCACTAACGGTTAGTATTCTGTGACGAATTTTCTTGTCACAGTTTCACAAAATTTTTTTATCATAAAAGATAGCAAAAGTCGTCACAAATTTGAACGAGCACAGTGACGACTTGAACTTGTCACTCTCATTCCTAGTATTCAGTGACAAGAATAGTCGTCACTTAGTGAACTTACAATTTTGTCTAGAAGAGCTGCAATTATTCATTACAAATATAATATTGTCACGGCTCTTGTTCTGACAATTATAGGAAAAATTTAAATTTGGCTAAGAGTGACATCTTCCAGGGAAGGTTGTCACTGAGTTTTGTCTTAAGGAGTTGAAATTGACCAATACAAATATAGGAACTGAAACTGGCATTTTCAACAAATATAATAGAACATTCAATTTGATAGAAGGCAAAATTAACGTAGAATATATGCCACAAATTTATATATTTGGCCATAACACATCTATAAATTAATCAAAACAAAAGTGAACCACAAATGTTGGGAATATAGTAATCCCACATAATCAATTCAAGTAGTAATGGCCAATACATATTCTTTCCAAAAGATAGAGTATTAGATTTCTAAACAAAAGTATAGACTACAGAACTAGGTCAGATTTCAATCATCTCTTGCAACATATACATCAGTCTTCTCACGATCAAAATATGAAACTAGACTGTATTGAAAATAAATTTTTCTTTAGAGTTTCAGCATATCCAACTACCGTGAACTTAATAAGTAAAAAAATCAGTCAAAAAGAGAGTTTCAACCAAAATAAAAGCAAAGAATTTATTTCCTCATCTTTTTTGAAATCTATCATTTGCGCAAGTTTTTCATTTGGGCCATCAACTCCTCGTACAGCCCCCTAGTTTCAAGTTGCTGATTTTGTAAACTCTTAATTAACTCCTTTTGGGCATTGAATTTCTCTGCAATTTGTGTAGCTTGTTACTCTGCCGCATCTGCCCGTCTTTGATGTTCTTCAATTTCACTCCTCAAGTGGTCAATTTCCATTGCTTGCCTCTTGGTTGTGCTGCAGCTACGAATCTGTCCAGGTATGTATCCAAGTTGCTGTTGACAAATTTCAGCACTACTCATTGAAGTTGTAGCTTTCCATCTCTTTCATTGTTGTCTAGACAAGACATTATAGCTTAGGTGTTAAAAGGCATGTCACAAAAGAGTTGTAAATGCATAAAAAAGAATGACATCTCGCACCAAAGTCTCTTTCACTAGATCATTTATCAGCCCTCCTGTCTTCTTTGATGTACGACTGATTTCAAACATTTCTATTTCTGAAAGCTCCACTCCCTCCTTCCTCTTCTGTCAAATAATCAGTTTGACACCAGACTTTGAGAGTGAAGAAGGACAAAAAGCATAATGGAATCTCCAAACAGTTTTAATTGATTACCTTCTCTTCAACAACTCTAGCAAGTGACTTTGTTTCCACAGTAGTATGAGTTTCATTCTTGGCACGATTTACTTTGTTACGGTCACTGATTTTCTGTAATATATAAACAACCAGCAGTAATTCTAAATATTTGAAATAAATTTTATATTTAGGTAAGACTAATTCAAGTATGTAACTAGATCTTGAATTCTTCACTTCCAAAGTAGTTGCACATCCATGTCCAATTCTCAGCTGATACACCTTCAGGAACATGTTGAATTGCTTCCTCCTTCGTCCCAAAAGTTAGAAAATACTTGTGCAACCGATATCGGTGATTCCGATACAAGATGTTCAACTGCCTATTTATAGCAGTTTTTGAGGTGATGTTATTCTCAAATTGGAAGTCATCTTACAAGACAAATATAAGTACCGAAAAATTAAATAGAAGTACATAAGAATATTGCATGAGTATAAAGATCAAACAATTCATTCTAGTAGTGATATAAGCAAAAAAATACAAGTACCGTAACCGTCTTGTATATGTTCTCTCTATATTCAGCCTCAAGATGTGACCATTTGTCAACATTAAGCCTTCCAAACTTCCTAACAACACAGCCACTCTCACTAATGAAGTATTGAGAGTCCTTTCCTACTATGCGCCGAATGGAAGGGTCAACTTCAATAGTTAGAGTTTCATTATCCTCTCTTTTGCGGGTCAATGTAATGTTTCTAGTACGACCCCTTCTTTTTGGCAATGGCACAGTTATGGTTAAACAAAATTCAAGACTAAATTAGCTATAATAGTTGAAACAAAATAAAAGAACTAGAAATGTAAGTACAGAAGTTGGTACCACTATTATCATTTTGACCATCATGAGCTCGCGCAATCTCATTTGCATCTGATGCAAATGATTCAGAGTTTGAGGCTGCCCGTTGTTTGAACCAGCAGTAACATTTTGTGGTGAAGATGCTGGCATCACAAAGGTAGCAGTGCCATTTGAGCTAGTACTTGCAGATGGACCTTGTTGCTGATTTGAAGGTGGTGATGGTTGCTTTTGCTGTGCTTGTCTTCTAAGTGTTTGGGCTCTCGTTCCGGTTCAGCCATCTGAAAGCAACAACTAACCAAACATTAAAAAAAAACATTCAATGTAGTCTAAATATATCCTTTTTATGTAGTTTAATAGGCAAAAGATAAATCAAACAAGATGACAAAAGCAATGCAACTAAAGTAGAAGTTGTACTCAGATACCAACAACCATTAGATTCATATTGAATCGATGTCATCTAATATGAATCAGTGTCACTGTCACTAAGAATATCCTCATCTTCTTCATTATCGCAACTGTTGGGGTCCCCAATGTCACTGTCATCAATAAAGTTTTCATCAGTTTGTTGATTTCCTTTCTTTGATTGGTCACCATGAATAACGGATGAAGGCACGTACTTTAATAGATTGCCATCTTCTCTTGAAATTGGTGGGGGGTTATCGAGATCTATTATAATATTGAATTCCCCCCTTGTGCTTCCTCTTGATATATCTCCTCAACTACTGCCTCTTTGTCCACATGTTCAGGAACATCATAATAGTTTCTTGGACCGAACCTCTCAACTACATACCAGTTTCTACCTAATTTCAGGTTCTCAATATAAAATACTTGTTCCACATGTTGAGAAGGACATAAGGTTGGTTTTCATACCATCTTCTTGATGAATTCACACTTGTGATACCCCAATCCTTGTCTATTTGCATGCCGGAACTATCATCTAGTTTCCACCAGTCACACTTAAATAGGACAACATTTTTCTTTCCAAACCAGCACCTCACTTCAATAATTTCTTTTATGACACCATAAAAATCAATGATATTATTGCCATACTCGCCTTTTACTATGATGCCACTATTTTGTATTTTTCTCTCTCTTTCACGATCTTCAGTGTGAAATCTATACCCATTAGCCATGCAAACTGTATACATACAAATTCTATTGTCTAAATCTAAGATTAATGAGCGAAATTCATCATTGCAGAGTTGAGAACCATATAACACCTGTTCAGAGATTAAGAAAAGTTAACATAATATATTATTTAAACTATAGTCATAAGAAGTCCAAACAACTAATAAGTAAATTGGACCCTACATGTTCTTTGAAGCATGTAGCAAACTTCTTATCATGCCATTGAATAACATTTTCAGTGCATTCAGTTTCCAACAAGGTTTTATACTCACTAGTAAAAAAAATATATTAGCATAATTTTACAGGTGAGTCATAGTCATAAAATATAAGTGCAATTAAGACTAGTGTATTAGTTGATGTAGTCATCGAGTTCATGACAGTTATTTAGCAAAAAGGTGTGGATCTTTGCTAGTTCTGAATCAGGTAAATATCGATGTTTAGACCCTCCAAATGGACGAGCAGAGCCTGAAAATATTGACAGCTGCCCGTGTTTGTCAACTCTTTCGTTGTTACGCTCGGCCTGTTGAATATTGTCTCGACATTATCCAAATACATAGAGTAGAATGTCAAGCATTCTTTGTCTATGTACCGCTCGGCAATACATCCCTCTGGGCGAGCCTTATTCTGCACATAACTTTTAAATATTTCCATTTTCCTTATTTTAATAAAAATAAGAAATATTAGTATTCATTGGAGTAAGCGAGACAGATTATAATAATTGACTAACGAGAAGACACTATGTACGATGGCATACTCTCAAATGGGAACATCCAACGATATTGAGATGGACCAGCAAGAATTGCTTAGGCAGGTAGGTGAACCAGCACGTGTAGCATTATGTCGAAGAAGGCAGGAGGGAATAGTCTCTCTAATTTGCACATAATCACAGGAAATTTTTCTATCACACTCCTGTAGTACATCCCTATGCAATGTTCTAGCACACAACTTTTTAATCAAATCACTTAATTCAAACAGCACTTGTCGAACTTCTTTAGTTAAGCTTCCACGAATTGCAAGTGGGAGTATTTGTTGAATGAAAATGTGAAAGTCATGACTCTTCATTCCGGAAAGGTGGAATTGCCCATTCTTTATGCATCGAGATATATTTGAAGCAAAACCATCTGAAAATTTGATAGAAATTAAGAAATCACATACTTTTTTCTTCTCCTCTTTTGTTAGGTGGTAGCAAGCATGAGGCATGATGTAAACATCACCATTCTGAATCAAGTGCAACTCTTTTTTTATACCTAACTCCTTCAAATCATTGCGACACTGCCAGCTGTCTTTAGTTTTGCCATCAATATCCATAATAGTAGCAAAGACACTCTCCGATACATTTTTCACTGTATGCATGACATCTAAATTATGCCGCAATTTTAGATTTGACCAATAAGGTAAGTCAAAAAAGCAACTTTTCTTTGTCCAATTAAGCCAATTGCCATCACGTTTGCGCTTCCTGGTCTTGATTTGCTGAAGAGTTTTCCCAAACTATATCTGAATCTTTTCTACTTGTTCTAGAACTTCTTTTCTGGATAAGGGAATAACAGGATTCCTAAAATTTACTTTACCATCAAATGACTTTCTTTCTCTACGCCAATGATGATCAATAGGCAAGAAGCGACGATGGCCTCTGTAGCATAATTTTTTCCTATGTTTCAAATGCATACAGGATGTTTCTGCCATACAAATTGAACAAGCCTGATACCCTTTAGTACTCCATCCAGATAACATAGAATAGGCGGGGAAGTCATTTATAGTCCAAAACAAAGCAGCACGTAGTGTAAATTTCTCACCAGTATGTGCATCATAAGTTTCTAGACTATCCCAAAATTCATTCAACTCATCTACTAGAGGTGCCATGTAGACGCAGATCTCATTTTCCGGAGATTTAGGACCAGGAATCAACAATGACATGAAAAAGAATGGGTATTTCATACATTTTCAAAGAGGCAGATTATATGATACAACAAAAATGGGCCAAATGTTATAAGTCAATGTCATGGTTCCAAAAGGATTGAAATCATCAGTCGCAAGGTCAAACCTGACATTTCTAGAATCATGAGCAAAATCTGGATATAATTTATCAAAATGTTTTCATGCTTTGCTGTCCGTCGGATGCCTCATGGTGTTACCATCATCTACACGCTTTTCTTTATGCCACCGCATATCTAAAGCTATTTCCTTGTGGGCATATAAGCGTTGAAGCCTCGGTGTCAAAGGAAAATAGCGAAGAATTTTTCGTGAAATTTTTGAATCCTTTGACTTGTAGCGGAGCTCTTTGCAATTTAGATTTGGACAAGTGTCCAAATTTTCATATTCCTTGCGAAAGAGGACACAATCATTGACACAGGCATTTATTTTTTCAGATATGAACCCCAAGTCTCGAATAATTCTTTTAGCATCAGAGAAAGACTTAGGAACTGAAGTTTTGGAAGGTAGTGCCTTCTTAAAGACCTCTAGCAATGTGTTAAACGAGTTTATAGTCCACCCGTTCATCGTTTGGAGATGTAGAAAAGTGACTACAAAAGACAGCTTTGAGTAAAATTTGTTTCCAGGATAAAGTTCCTTTTTTGCATCTTCGAACAATTTTAGGAAGGCATCAGTCTCACTAGCATTCAACATTGAACTCCCTTCATCATCATCTTCGCTACTAAACCAATTTCCTCCATTATGCAGTGCTTATGTCATTGAGCATATGGTTTAAATCCTCATTGTCAGTATCCCCTTCTTCATCACCGCCCTGATTACTATCCTCTCTAATTTCCTGTCGAAATTGTTCACCATGGTGTATCCATCTGGTGTAACTTTTTCTAATTTCAAATGTAAATAAGTGGTCCTCCACCACACTTTTTGTATGGTTGCAGAAGTTATTGCATTGTTTACAAGGACAAGCTATCGTAAGATGTTTTGCCTTTTGAGAATATGCGAATTTTAAGAAAGCAGCCACCCCAAGTTTATAAGACTCGTCCTTTCTATTATCAAATTTCATCCAATTTTTGTTCATGTCCTAGAGTTACAAATCCAGAACATAAGTCACAAATTTTTGTCTACACATTACAACCAGAAATAAGCATAAATAAGTTAGTTATGAAGCAATAGATTTCTTGTGGTGAATCTATAAAGATATAAGTACAATTCCTAATATGCATAAGTAGGCATGAGGTAAAAGAGTAAATTACACGCTTTCCAGAACACAAGTCAAAAACAATCAATTAAAGCATAGTTTAAAGAAGTTACCTGACAAGTAATGAAAAATTAGAAGAACAGAGGTAAAAACGGACCTAATTGTCTCTTGAGTCCAGTGTAAAGCAGTTGCAACAAAGGCAATGAAAAAGCTGAGAACCATTTTTCAACTAAGGCTCCAATCAAAAAGCTGATTAGTGAAGAAATATACAGAAAACAGATACCCAAACATAATGCACCAAGTGTGGCAACCCGTTTAATGGGAGTAGATATGTACCATCAGAAATAAAACCAGTTGCACAGAAAATTGAGAAAAAGAATGAACTACATGCACAAAGCTATGTACAGTTTCAACAACAACTTCTTCTTGAAATTGAAGTCCCTTAATAAATTTTACAATCATTGATGAACAAGCAAATTAAAATACAGGTGAGTCAGTCAGAATCACTTGTATTCCTCAGACAAAGTTGCTTGCTGTCTTCTTTCTTTCATTTTTTGTTTTAACTCACTAGAATATTCTGGTGTGAAATTGCTTGCATTCTTGCTTATAAGCTAAGTAAGTTTCATGGAAACAACTGATCCACAAAGTTTCAGCATAGTATTCTGTACTTGAATACAGAGGATCCATAGCTTAGCAGACAATTGGAACATAGAGTTACATCTATTGCATGCATTCGTGCACTAAATTTTTTTAGTACTAGTAAGAGAATGGCAGTTTCCTAGACACATAGATATGTATATGATATTGACTGTAAAAGCAGTAGTCTTTTTTCCGAAGTTTTTACTTTATCTTTGGCATTAAATTCTATTGTCTAAATCAGCAGAACCATCAAAATCAACTACAGAATTTTGTTTGCTTGGCAGAATAGTCAGCAGTAGTTGTTGACAAGAAATTCTAAAACTGAAAAAAGAAGCTCCATTCATTCACAAGCAGACCGTCATCGTAGCTAAACAGATTTTCTCTCTTTGGCAGAGTGGACGAGAAGAAGATACAACACTAGGACAATCTCTATTCAAAATAAGTAAATCTTGAAAGAGTTGAAAAAATTTATAAACTTAAGCGGGGCTGTGATTTAAAACTTGGCCCTTCGCTGTGTCTATCCTGCATATTACTAAATTAATGCAAGTGTTCTACAAGTTACCTTTGCTATGTTAAAAACAACATTTTTGTAATCTGCAAGAATACTCACAGACTAAGCAGGAAGGTAATATGAATTCCCCTTGAATGTGACTTTGGCAGAAGCACGAAGGGAAATATGAATTCCCCTTGTATGTGACTTTTAAACAGGAAAATACCAATATCAAATCTAAAATTACAGAATAAAAACTCTTCAGAAAATCTCTTCATTACACAAACAATAGTTATTTACAGCGCCCAACACTAAACTCAAATCCAAGCAAAGACTGCGATAAACCTACACATAATGGGCAGAAGACACATTGACAAACAGCCATAGCAGCATGACGAAAATTCATGGTCACAACCCTCCCTTCCAAGATTCAGCTCAACATGCAGCTCACAACCCTCTCTTCCACTTTCACTCTCACAACACAACCTACATTAGACAGAATTGTTCGAAAATAGATGGAAAATATTGAGATTTTTTACCTCAAATTATGCCGTGACAACCTTAGGTCTTCTTTTCCTTCTGATTTAGTCTTCAAACTCTGGCTTTTCCCCAAAATTCATGGTCAAATGCCGTGACGAACTAGGGATATTTGTTATCTCCTACTCTACTAAAACTACCCTATCAGTTTGGGTAGCTCAATTTTGGGATGCAAATGGTGGTTCAATTTAGGGATATTTACTATCTGCCACCTACTAAAGTTGTCCCATCAGTTTGGGTAGCTCAATTTAGTGATTATCTCAGTAATTTTAGCAAGATCCCAGTGGAGAGAAGGAGAAGAAAATGGCGTTTGAAGGCAAAGAAAGAGGGAAATGAGTTTTGTCTGAAATTTGGCTAAGTGTTATTGAGTGTTTTTCTTCCAAATCAACTTCAAACGACATCGTTTCTGCTTCTTTTAGACCCGCCTCTACTCCTTCAATTTTCAGCTTCCCGCTTCCACTAGTGCACACTAAAAAATAATGCCTTCTCTCTCTAAATTGTTGAACCTTTTTTTTTATCGAAATAACGCCTTCTATCTTTTTTTCTTTTCCCAATCTTTGTGCAATTAACATTGTTTATTATTTTGAGCTTTTTTAGTTCACAAGTTGTATTAAAACTTTGAAATATAAAAATTTAGTATTTTTGGATTTTTTCTTTTTTTACTAACATAGGTTTTTTAGGATCTCTACCAAAAATAATGTTCAAAAACTAAAAGGCTTATTAAAAATATATTTATGATTAAAAAAAAAAGATCTTTTAATGCAAAAATGTTTTGTATCAATTTAATAATTTTATCAATTATGAACGAATTGTGGTTTGACAAGACCAAACAATCTGTTTAGTTGATCAAATAACCAAAATGGTTTACTAATACATGCATGAAACACTAAATCTATTTGATACAAGTACTGATTCATAAACCATAAAAAATTTGATTATTGTAAATTGTAATACATAACAAACTCCAGTCATGCAATTGTCAAGATTTTTACTTAATTTCATATTAAATTTTATTATTCTCTGCCATTATTTTCACACTATGTTAATCAGTAATTTCCCATATGTTGTCAAGAGAACTAAATAATGAATTCATGATATTTTTGAACTTTATAACAAGGTATTAGCTACGTTTGGAATAATTAAAAAATAGGTAAACATTGTTTTTTACAATACCTTCCTCATTTTGCTAATGATCAACACAACCTAAAGCGTAAAAGCATAGGATGCCATCATAGAATTAATAAAACCTTTCTTTATCACATATGAGGCTAAATTGCAAAAGATAAGGTGTCATGGTAGAGTTAATGAGATTAGTTTACCAAATACGAGACTAAAATATAAAAGTTCGGGTGTCATAACATAATTAATTAAATTTACTTACAACATATGGGCTATATAGAAAAAATTAGGGTGGCATATGGGGTTAAAACATAATAGTTAGGGTGTCATTTAGTAGAATTAATAAAATTTATTTACAACACATGGGCCATATTGAAAAAATTAAAGTGGTTTATGGGTTAAAATGTAAAAGTTAGGGTGTCATAGTAAAATTAATAAAATTTATTTACAATACATGGGCCATATTGAAAAAATTAAGGTGATATATGGGGTCAAAATGTAAAAGTTAGGGTGTCATAATAGAATTAATAAAATTTATTTACAACATATGGGTCATATTGAAAAATTAGGGTGACATAGTAGAATTAGTGAAAGTGAGATGGGAATAAACGCTTTGGACAGTAACGACTAGTTGTTATCACTAATTTAGAACTGGCAACCATATTGTGATGATATTTTAAGTTATCACTGTAGGATCAACTTTAGTGACAACGTATTTTCTAGTCGTCACAATGGTGATCTCTCGCCACACTGGATAGTTGCGCGCCATCCATATTGTGACGACTTATCCTGTGTTGTCACTGTTGACGGGTGAACCCACGATCAAGTATGATGACATTAAAAGTCCTCACTAAAGTTTTCAATTGTGAAAACTTTCTCTTTTGTCAGTTGTCACAGAGAATGTTGTCACAAAAGACCAAATTTCTTGTAGTGATTTAAGCGAGAAAAAGTAAATTCTTAAATTAAGAAGAAATATTATTATAGTAGATGTCAATTTGATTATGAGACCTTTTGGTTTGTCTTTACTAATGATAGCCAATTATGTTATTTTGATGTAAAAATATCCAAAAATAGTTAATACAATGAGGGACATTATTATTATTACTCGAATAGTCAATATTTATAAAGTTGGTTAAATTGGAATCCGATTGGATTTAACAGTATTTTGAAAACTATTTTTGTTTTTCAAGTTTGCAGTAATAAACTTTAAAAACAACCTAAAAAACAATTCAAAAAATACAACATATCTCAAATACATTTAAAAAATAAAAAAAAATCCCTCATTCTTCTTCCCCACACTACCCACTACCCATCACTCTCCACTACCACCGCCACCATTCTCACACCCACGACCTTCCTTCCTCTCTCCTTTCTCTCTCTTTCTTCCCCTCTCTCCTCCCTCCTCTTCCTCATTCTCCTTCTCCTTTCTCCTTTCTCATCTCTTTCCTTCTCCTTCCTCCTCTCCCTTGTCCTTCCTCCTTTCTCCCTTCCCTTTCCCCGCCCCCCAATCCTCCCTCCCCTCTACTGACCATGGCTTTCTTGGTCGTGACCAGAAAACCGCAACCAAGAAGGTCGCGGCTGGAGTCTCAGATGGAGTTGCAACCACTACCCGTGAGTGGGAGAGAGGTTTGGGAGTGGGAGACGAGACGGAACAGGGGGAAGAAGGAGAAGGAAGAGGACGGGGAGGAAAGAGAAGGGAGGAGAAGAGGGAGAGAGAGGAGAGAGGGGGGAGGAGGAAGGAGGGGTGGGTTGCAGTGGGTACATGGTGGTGTAAAATATTTTAAAAATACTCCAAAAAAGTTATAAATTATAAGAATATCCCAAAAATATATTTTAAAAAGCCCTAAAAATATCTCTAAAAATACTCCCAAAAACATCTATAGTACAAGTTTCTTCTATATATAGTTGAGTAAATCTTCTATGCACTGACAGTGTATACACTATCATAATTAGATGCACGACACATATGTAAAATTTGGATTTCAAATTCAAATTCAGATTATGTGTTATGCATTAAACGGTGAAAGTATATACATTGTCAGTGTATAGAAGATTAATTCTATATAGTTACAGTAAAGGTTTTGAAAGAACCGCCAAAAATAGCTAATCCGAATAGAGCCTAGAATTTTGAGGTTAAGGTGCAATGATTGACCACCTTTTAGGTCAAAATAAAACTTGGCCAAAAGTTTAGTGGGTTAAAATATAATTTTAAAAATTAATCATCTTCCCTGATCCTCATAGCTGCAATGGCGGACACTGGTCGCCCATCTTCAACCACCACTAACACTTCCTTTCAAGATCAATTCTTGCCCAAAACTCATTTTATTCGCTTGAGTCATGATTATGGCATCATTTTTCTTTGGTTTAAACCCTTTGACAATGCAAAAACAAGGTCACAATTGAAATTCTGATTCGAATATTTGAAACTTTCGGGATTGCTTCCTGCTATGGGCTTTTCTCAGACTCGGGCATATGCCCAAACAAATTCATCAACCAATACTCACTCTGCCCTTGGGGCACCCAATTAACCCCTTTAAAACAATTTTGAAGACACCCAAAACTAGGGTAGGGCAAAAATATCCATTAACTCAAAAATCCACCATATCCGATTGGGTTCGATTCAACAAATAGGGTATCCGATGTGCATTATTTGATCGGATCAAAAGAGAGTTAAGTACTTATATGCGGTGCGAGTTAGGGTCACTTGATTAAGAACTCGTGGGTATCCCACCCGTCCTACATATATATTTTTTATTTTATTATTTTTTTTACACATTCTACAAAATAGTACTTTTGGAGTTAAATAAGTAATTCATTGAACATAATACATTATAAATATGAAAAATTAAAGTTTATTTATAAGATTCATTTATAGAGGTCATGATTTTTTTAGGAAAGAATTTAATTAATGTAGAATATATATTTTAAAAAAAGGTACTATTTATTTGAAATTTTTATTGATTTTGAATTCTTTTAATTTTTTTTCTCGTATTCTCTTCGCATGTTCGTTTTTTGGTAGGAGACTTTTTTTGAGAAAAAATTCTTTATTAAGTTTTAGATGAATATTCAAAATACAAAATTAAATTACTATAAATTATTTTTTAAAAATTAAATGATAACCAGGGCGGCGTGGATACTTGTTGACTCAATCAAACCTTAACAAATCCAACTCATATGCGGGGTAGATAAGGATTAAAAAATGACTAACCTACAAAGTGCAGGTCTAGTCAGCCAAATAATGCATAGAACGGGTACTACACGATTTGTACCTACCCCTACCCAAAACAAATCTTAATAATCATAAAATAACAACCAGAACTTGCAAAATCCAATTTTCAATTTTCTCCTCAAGATTTAGCATCAAATTTTACAAAAATTACACAAAAAAATCCAATCAAAAAATAAATACTCAAGCACTGAATTGACATTATATTGTATTTGTGCAGCACTGAATTGACATTATCTGACTTGTATGTATGGCAAAAGAGAGGAACAATGGAGAGGAGGGGGAGGAGGGAGAAGGATGCTGAGAGTAGGAGATGAATCGGAAAATTTAGATATTTTTTCTTTTTATTTTTCTATATTTTCTTTTAACCGGATTTGTAGGTAACTTGCATCAAAACAGCCTTATTCTCTCAGCACTTTTTTGCCTTTTTATAAAACACAGGTGCATTAACGCACAACAGAAGCACCCTATCAATCTAAGATCCCAGCCTGCTTGTAGCTTTCGACAGAGTCAACAAGACTTTCTTCCACTGGCTTATATGTCCAACCTAGCCTCTCCAATTTTTCTGAGCTAATATTCCATCGGCTTTGATCCTTCACCTCTATAAGTCTGCGAAGAAATGAGCTATTTCAAGAAAATATGCAGACAACATAAATGGTTCTTGTAGAGACTCGTAGATGCCACACTTTTGGAAATGGAAATCATGACGGACATGAACAAACAAGAAAATCAGGACAAACGGGGTGTCTGAAAAATGAGACAATTAATTTCAAAGATGGTAATCCACCTCTTAGGGTACTTGTAGTTGGCATAGTTTTTCCTCAGTGTTTCCACCATATCTTTTGTCGCGGTGAGGTGAGGTGAACATATGTACCGGCCTTCAGCTTCAGGTCTCCCGTAAACCAAAAGCAGTGCCTCGGCCACATCACGCACGTCTACTGTGTTGTAGAATTTGTTTTCCGTTTCTTCACATCCTTCTGTGCAGCCACGGAGTAAAAAGAAGAGCAGTTTAATCTCAAAAAATGATATTACCTAAGCTGATCTCTGAGTTCTTTACTGCATATATGAAACATACAATCCCTTTGACAAATCGTACAGCAATAAATTCATGTGACGTTTGAACTGCGAAGGACCTACAGGTCACAATGTTGACCTTTTATATCTTCAACAACGTCCCAAAGCAATCAAGCAAACAGTTGAAAGATGCAACCTCTTCAGATGTTATGCGTATTGTCTGTCTCATCTTCCATTATGTTAAACTCACACAATTTTCACATCAATAAAATTTGAGTAGCTTGTGCATATGTGTGGAATGGTTACATTAGCACAAATTTGTATTTTTGGCACCACTGGTCGTTTAAATTTCCCTGCCATCAAGCAGAAAATTGAATTCCATTCCCACAGTAAAAACCAAACACCACAATCTTTAAGTTTTTTTTTTTTTTTAGATTACTTTGCAAGTTTTCAGATCATTGCCATAATCATAAAACTATTAGAATGGCAGATAGCTTACAGGTTTAGAATCTGAAAACCTTTCAGCTGGCTTGAAGATTAAAAAAAATGCCAAAAGGACGGCAAAGCAGTTATCTCCATGAATATAGTTTCATTCCTAGAAGTTCAAGTGCAACCATGTAAATAACACTGGAATTTTATTGGCATCAATTCATTGTGTATCATGTAAATAACACTGGAAGCCAGAAGCATAAAAATGATGGGTTACTTGGAAAATTAGTTGATCAACCGCATGAAGAAATTCAATTGCTTGACCTTTGACGGACCAAAAGAAAAAAATGCTAAGCTTTAGAGTTCATCAGAGTTCTACAGTGACATCCATGCTCACTTAGGCACAAACCAATATCAAGGAGAAAACTGTATCATTTACGACCACTTCCATGTAGAAGGTGAAAGAGAAAGAAAATATATAACATAATGGAATAGTTCTCTAATTGATTACGGGCATTAGTAAATCACCTTTCAAGAGCTTTATAAGAATCAGGCTGCTAGCATTTGCATCATGCTGAAGCATGGGGCCAAAAACATAGGATGGGCATACAGTTAAAACATCAAGGCCAGTTTCTTTTGCATATTGTAAAGCCTCACTTTCAGCAACTGTCTTGGAGTAACAATACCAGTTCTGGAGCAATATTAGTACAAGATGGTCAGCCAGAAACAGATAGTAGTTGCAAAACCTGATTTCTCAGCAATCTTAGAAACAGTATAAATAAGACACTGAATTTTCTGCACAATTACAAAACCAAGGTGCAACTGCAAACAGTCGAATTATGTTGGTGCATACATTTGTTGCCTTGCAGTATTCCCCGTCTGACCAACACTTCTCATCTATAATTTCACCTTCAGGCAGATTAGGACTCATTACAACAGCAGCAAGAGAGGAAACCGCTACAACGCGCTTGACATTTGCTTCAGAACAAGCCTTCAGTACATTAAGGGTACCCTTTACAGCTGGCTCAACAAGTTCAACCTACAAGAAATCATCATGTTGGCAGAGGCACTAGCACTCAACTCTTCAGGCTGAACTGCTTGTATTTGCATAAAATATATCCAGATAGACAACTAATTAGTGTCAGTTAACCTGACATCTTTAGAGTGAATGAGTACATGGTTAAGAACTCATGACTGCTTATGCCAGTGATTAACTTGGTTACCAGCATAGGTTATTATTATATGCATTTATTCACTCATTTCAACATTTGAAAAATCCTTCCACAAAAAGATAGAAAGACAGAGAGCCCCAGTGACTTCATAAGTTTGTACAAAAGCTTTAACAAGATCCTATTTTAAACGATACCCAACTTTAGCTCATGTTTGGCAAAACGCAATAAAATATAATCTGTTTTGACAATAGCTGTCTCTCATAAACAAAAGATATGTTAAAAATGTTATTCTGGGGAAATCAAAAGAAAGAAATATCATAGCAATTGAAACGATTGAATATGGTCTTGCCTCAGGATTGGGAACAGAGCCTGAAGGAACAGGACTAGCTACATGAAATACGCCATCACAACCCCTGATGGCTGCAGAAATGGAGTTGTAATCCAGCAAATCAGCCTTAAAGAGTTTCAAATTCTCAGCTGCTTTGTCAAGTTTCTTCAGATGAACATATTTCTCATCGTCTACAAAACATACACAGCAGTGCCCACATCATCAAATAACGAAGCACACAATTCACAGGAGGTGCTTTTATATATTTCTTCAATTAAACATATTTCTCACCCTTCACAAAACATTTACAGCAATTCCCACTACATCAAATACGAAACAGCCAATTGACAGCAGGCAAAAAATCAATTGTTGTACTAAAGAGTTTCAAATTCTCAGCTGCTTTGTCAAGTTTCTTCAGATGAACATATTTCTCATCGTCTACTAAACATACACAGCAGTGCCCACATCATCAAATAACGAAGCACACAATTCACAGCAGGTGCTTTTATATATTTCTTCAATTAAACATATTTCTCACCCTTCACAAAACATTTACAGCAATTCCCACTACATCAAATACGAAACAGCCAATTGACAGCAGGCAAAAAATCAATTGTCGTACTAAAGGGAATGAAACAAATTATACAAGACCCAAAACCCAAAAAAAAAAAAAAAGAGCAGTAAATCAGGAAGGAAGGGGTATGAGGATGAAATACGTACTGGGGTTTCTGAGGGTGGCATGAACAGTATAGTGGCGGGAAAGGAGTAGCTTGACTAACCAAGATGCCAGGTATCCCCCTGCTCCTGTAACACACACTGTCCTGTCCTTCTCAGCCTTCCACGATGCCATGTCTGATTGCTTACTAGTAGCAGTAGTGGGATTAGTATTTTAGCACCAAATTCACTATAGATTGATCAAGAAGGTGGGTGAAGTTCTATTCTTTTCTTTTTTATGAATATTAATTCTTTTTTGGTTGGACAAGGCAGAGATTTCGTCGATCCTTAAGGAGAGGGCGATTGGAGGAGGAAGAGGAGGAGGAGGAGGAGGTGGTGGTGGAATTTTGAATGGATAAGTCCTGTATTTAGGAGATAGCTGATTCCAGCAGTCTCTGTCAATACTAGTAGTAATCAGCAGCTAGCAGGCTGGGGGCTTATTTATAGTAGCATACCAAAGGTACTGTTGCGATTTGCATGGCTCATAGATGACGTAGGGTTTCAAGGTTGTAGTGGTGTGTGGGGTGGGGGGGGGAATCGGTAATGATGGTAAATGTATGTCAAATGAAATTTCTAGCAATCTGTTAATAAAATTTTTTTTTATCAAAAAAAGGAGTAAAAGAGCATAATATTATTAAGTTATAGCAAAACTTGATGCATATATCAATAAAATTAGATATTCTGTGCATTTGAATACAATAGTATACTATGATTGTACCATTGTCAGATGTTTAACAAATTTATTAATGGATATTAAAGTGTTAGATTTTATCTCATATTTTCCCAATTTATCACTCAGATTTTAAATTGATTAACTCATTAGAGAATAAAAAAACTCATCCCGTTGCTAAACTGGACAAGTAACAAAAACTCATGTCCATAATGGGGTTTGGCTTCTGATTGAAATTCTATAATGTGAACCAAACCCTAAATCCCTCCATCATTACTGAAATATAAACTAAACTATTCAATATTCAAATCAAATTCCGCTCAGTAAAAGTTTGGTCGAATTTGATTTGCAAACTAATTTAATCAAGTTACAATAAAATTTTATGTTTGAAAAAATTTTAGCTGCAGCTCGAGCTCAGCTCGATAATCATAAAATTGGATTTTATAGATAAAAATTACTCGAATTCAACTCAGTAAAAATTCTTTTGAACTTGCCTCAGTAAATAAACAAGCCAATCTTGAATACTATCTCAAAATTCTTTAAAATAAATAAACAAGATACTTGGTTTGATTAGACACATTCACAGCCCTATTTTCATATGCTCGATAACAATATATTTATGCACTGGACCAGATCAGGAATAGGTATCTAACTCGTTGAGTTTTGGTACATGTTTATCATTTTTTAAAATCTTTTTTTTTTATTTCTTGTTTTTGTAGGAAAAAAACTAAAGGAAGAACTAGTTTTTTAACTTTGAAACGTTATCTAAGAACTAGTTCTTCCTTTTTTTTTTATTTCTTGTTTTTGTAGGAATAAACGTTTTTCCCCCTCGTGCCTAATTGCAGATTAAAAGGAAGAACTAGTTCTTAGATAACGTTTCAAAGTACAACTCTACCTGATTGTGGGTTTTCCTTTAGTCATGCCATTTTGTCATTAGTGATGATTGCTTCTTCTAAACCTTAGCTCACTGCACACGCCATGCGTATGAAAGCCAAACTTAAATTGAACTAGTCAAGTTGCAAAATAAGAAAATTTGGGTTACGTTTGGTATGAGTAGTAAGGGAAAATTTAATTCCTATATTTATGATTCTTGACTAATGTGATTGCTCGTCTATCGCCACGTATCAATTTAATTCCTTATCTTCATTTAAATGTGACGATTGTAGAATTGTTGGCTGAAAATGAAAGGAAACTGACAAAGAAATGCCATGTGAGTGCATGTGCATGGTTAAAACAATACGAATTATAACCAATTCGATCACTTATTTTTAATGTTTTGATCGTTTTGGTTCCTTATTATCATGACATACAATTTTGCCTCATAAATTTAAAAATATGGTTAGGGAGATCCTTTTGATAGAAATTTGAGTCGCTAATGAAGTGAAGAGACCCTTTAATGCCTTTCGTGTCACATCCGTCTCAACAGTATATTAAAGTTTCGAAAAATCTCAAATAAGTCATAAAACTCATAAAACTAAACCCAAAACTCTTTATCGTGAAGAAAATAAATTTTTGTAACTTTAAAATAAATCAAACACAAAATTTTAAACATAATTATGGAATTTGTGCCATTTCCGAGTTGAAATATCATGAAAAAGAGTACCTAAAGGTGAAAGAAAAAATGCATAAATTTATGTTTGACATAGTATAAAAAACTTTTATTTCATTATATTGAAGAGTTTTGGGTGAGTTTATAGTTTTAGGATTTTGTTTGAATGCTTGGTGTTTTCTGCAAGATGGCACGAAGTACCCTCTAAGGTCTCTTAACTCCGTTAACAACTTTAAATTAGCCTTGACCAAATTCTTAAAATTTAAGAAAAATTGGTTCGCCATAATACAAAGGGGCTATATTGTTAATACATTGGAGATAAGATACCAAATTAATTAATTTTTATTGTTTGCGTAATTCAAGTGATTTCTCCGTTAGCTTCCCACAATTTTGCTGCATTAGTCTCTTTTGATGGAGATAGAGCACTAAATTTGTTGATATGACAGACCATATTGGCTGAGACTTCAAAGATAGATGACCAAAGCAACAACATTTCCTAAGTAGTTCATGAATCAATTTCATTGTATAGTTAGATATGATAGAGAAGATGTATCTTTTTTAAAAATTAAAGGAAATAATGTTAAGTTAGAGATGATTTCTTGAATAAAAGGGAAATAATATTATTGTGCTCACTTTTTTTTATTTTTAACTTAGACTAGTTTTCATGAGGGGTAAAACATACATATTTAATGTTAATGGGAGCAAAGTGTGATTATCCACTAAGTTTAGGGGACGCAAAGTGTTATTAACCCTTTTTATAACTCACAATTGTATTAGAACTTAACTTACGCTGTAACCGTTAGGATTTTCTTATATTCATTCGTTGAATGGGAATTGTTTAAAAATAATAAATTATTTAGTGTAGTTCATAAAAATATTTGCATAAAATACAAACTTATTGTATAATGTATTATAACCTTTCTTAAATACATTACTATGTGCACATTGTTATTCAAAAATAGTCTTATAATGTAAATTTAAATATCTAATTCAGTGATTAATAATTCAAAAATGCAAAAAAAAAAAAAAACATTCAACGATATGATAACATTCAAAAACTTTGAAATATGCAAGATGATATTTTAGCTGATCTTTTGTAAACAAAAGAATGGCCAACCCATTATCAAAATATCAATTTTGGTACTCAATATAAATGACTTAAAGGTTAATGTGAAAGAAAAGAAACCGAATGAAGTATTAATAAAATATCAGAATTCAGAATCAATCAAGTCATAGGAACACAACAACCTTTTAAATCTGTTCACGGCTAATAGAAGCAAAGCGAAAACATAAGATGTATTTTGCTCTTAAGTCAAAAACATAAAAAATCTAAATAGTCTGATGTATATTACATGACGTGAACTGCTGTATGACAATGAATTTGATGCCTCACCATTTATGTAATCAGTGACACCTTCTTGTTCTTTAGAAACTTTCTACCAAACTTTAAAAAAAAACATTGAAAACTGCACAAAATTTTTTTAACCCCAGAAACCTAGAAAATAAAAAAAAATTAGTACATTGTTGAAGACAATTAATAAATTGTCAAAGGCAATTAAAAAATCGTGTAAAAACACATAGTTTAAAAAGCCACTTTTAAATCATTGACCAAAAAAGCAATATGTGTTCTACTTGAATTGAAAAGTGAATCCATAAATTGAAATAACAAATTAATTACAAAAACCTTGCCAGAAATAAAAACCAAACTGTAACTTTTGAAGACTTACTTGGAAAATTCAAATTCAATGACCTAGCTATGAAGAAGGTGTAGGAAATTACAGACCACATACAGCGAGTATAAACAAAGTCCAAATGTGGTCTTTGCATTGAAGGGAATAAAAACGAAGTTCCAAATGCGGTCCTTGCATTGAAGTAAAAAACAAAAACTTTCCAAAAAAAATTGGTCGAAAAGTGTAAACATTTTCACTGCTTGATAAAGTGATGAGTAATAGATCGAGAACCATATATATGAGTAAAAATGTAGAGTATCTGCGATAGCGATAATCTGATAAAGATAATCTAATATTTGAATTGATATTTCGAACTTTTGAGTTGAAAATGAGAGAGAGTTAAAAACATAATTCAAAATTATTTATACTAATCCCCAGGAAATTTAGGGTTAAGGAAAAAAAGGTGAAAGAATAGAAGAGATAATTATGGAAGGATTATCTAGAATTATAAAGGCAAGAAAAAAGAGGGATGGAATAGTGTAAGTTATTAGGGGGTTAACTCATAAAGCGCGTTGCACCTACTTGCCCTGTCGTTAAGTCACGTAGGAAAGAGACAAAATAAAAAGATAAGGACGAGAGTACGACTTTATTATATATATATATGATTCGACAACTCAGTAAGCATCCTATTGTATAATAACTGTCCTACACCTCATCAAAGCCTGATAAGATGAAGAAAATTTCTTTTCTGGCATCTTAATGCCTTATATCCAGTGTTGAGGGAAAACAATTAGTCGCATTACAGTCTGAGAATTTGAATCCAGCAATTTCATGGTCTGATGTAGTCACCCAAGTAGGTTCTCCTTAAAACAGGGTCTTGAGGCAAAATACACATCAAATAGGTCAACTGTCGATCTTTGATTATGTCTACACCTTCAAAAGATAGGCTTAATCATATTAGTAGAAATAACTCATAGTTCATCATATATTAATTTGCTATTCAATTTAGTTTGAATACATGATCAGTGTTATCGTATGCCAAAAAAGATTGAGGATACTTTTGACCTAGTTCTTTGCACTAACTTGAAATCTACCAATTGTTCTTTCTTTGATGCACTTGCAAAATCTCCTGCAAAAGTAAAATAACTCAATTGGTGAATTTTGGCTAACTGAGAGGCCCTATCTTCTTTTTACTTCTTTAGCACAAGCGAAGAATGAATTTATGCATAATAGCCGTGTGATTCTAATGAGATATGATTTTTTTGGTTTTGCATGCTGGTTAAACAATTGTTCAAGCTCTTATCTCAGTTTTTGCTACCTCACCAGTATGTGGATGTTGCTGCTAAAGAAACTTACATTTGTCATTAGAAGAATTTTCTATTTTATGACTGGCAAGTGATTTGGTATCTTAGCAGTTCATCGATTTTGGTGCTTTGTTTACAATTTAATTGGCTTCAATGGTCCATACATATAGGAACTTGGAATTTACCCTTTTATTTGCTTTTGCATGAGCAAAGATTAGTAATTTTTAATCATAATTTTGGATTCCTCTATTTTGGCCATAGTGAAGAAATCTACCTTTTTGTACTTGTGTATATGTGCACCAAACATCATTGGGCTGTCTACTTTTGACATTATTCTTGAATTACTCAGTTTAGAATGTGTATTAGCTGCTGGAAGCAAATGCATCATCGTTGGCAATTACTAAACAGAAAATATGCATGCCATTCCTATTTTCACTGAAATTAGCATCTAACTTATAGTGATCTAATTAAAGGTTAACCACATTGGTTTTGACTAGAACTAAGAGATCACTAGCCCTCGTATTTTGGATTTGCGTTAATCCAGTATCATCAAACTTCTTCAAATGGGCTCTTTAGCTACTAACCCCTTCAAAAATAATTTAGACTTACGGTTCTGTTGATGTCGCAATTGCAGGAGGTTCAGAAGATAACGAAAGGCTCATCTAAGATTTCTTAAGGTATTGTTAGATTTACTTAATCTACTTTCATTCTTCTCTGATGTCATTATTGTTAAAGTTCAATTCATAAGTTGGCTGTGTTAGAAAATTGACTTAATTTCTTTTTAGATAAGTTTTTGTTTTGTGTGGAAGTAACTAGTTTCCTAATTAGTTTTAGTTACTCGAAATAGTAGCCAAGAAATTTCTTATTTTGTTTAGAATTAGAAGTTATTTCTTAATCTGTACAAGTCTAGGAATTAGAATTAATTTCCTATTGTTATTTGGATTTTTTGACCAAATAATATTTTTATAAATAGGTGGGTTGACATACTATAAAAGAGACACATAAGGGCACACAAGGACGACATGTAGCCTTATACATGGGTGGTGAGAGAGGGTTCTTGGGAGATGAGAGATGGTATACAAAGGTTGGACTTGAGTTCGAGTTGTAGTCTTGTATAAGGTTTTTCTCTCATAATAAAGAACAAGTTTCTCTCCGTGGACGTAGGTTCAATGGAGTCAAACTACGTTAAATATTGTGTGTACTTGTGGCTTGTTTCTCATTAAATTATTATGTACTTGATATCTTAATAGTTATTTATTTTGCATTTAGTTCCTAACAAATGGTATCAGAACTTGGTTGCGAGGTTGGGCTGCTCACAAGTACTTGGATCCCAATAAACAGAATAGTTGGATCAAGAGTTTGGTTGTTTAAGGTTGGATCCTAATTAACTATTGAGATCAAGTAGGTTGGTGGCTGTTACCAATTGAACAATTTAATGGGTGGTATCTTTGTTTCAAGAGTTTGGGAAAAAACATTGACGGTGAATGATGGAAAGTCGAAAAGCATGGAGATACTTGACGGTGAATCTAGACAGGTGATTCAAGAGTCAAGAAAAAGGTGGAATCCAATGTCGATTTTGGACGTGAATCGGTAGAGATTTTCTCACAACTCCAACGGTTGATACTTCATCCCGGTGATTTTTAGATTTCGATTATATTTTTTGGGTGGTATGGCACGTGTCCCAAAAAACAAAGAGATTTAATTTTTATGTGATAGAAGACTCTGACAGTTACGAGTCTTTTGTTTCAGGTGGATTTTTGGAAACCACATGTGGCGAGATAGTCCTGAGAATGAGAAGAAGTATGATGATTTTACCACTTGGTTGCCTCAATGATTAGGGTTAGAGCTCACAGAAGGAGATTTTGGGTTGCAAGTGGTGGTGAGAAGAAATCCTGCAAAGGAGGTGGTAAATTGAGACATCTTCTCACGAATCAACTGGAGGTTGTACTGGGTGTAAATACACATATTCATTTGTTGATTGAATTAATTTGGTATCAGAATTATATTGATTCGGGTGTGTAGTTCGGTACCATATTATTTGGTAGTTGAAGATAAATAATTGTTAAAAGAAATTTCACCAAGATGGAGATTTGTTAGAAAATTGACTTAATTTCTTTTCAGACAGGTTTTTGTTTTGTGTGGAAGTAACTAGTTTCCTAATTGATTTTAGTTATTTGAAATAGTAGTCAAAGAATTTCCTATTTTATTTAGGATTAGAAATTATTTCCTATTCTGTACAAGTCTAGAAATTAGAATTGGTTTCCTATTGTTATTTAGTTTTTTGGCCAAATAATATTCTTTATAAATAGGTGGGTTGGCATACTACAAAGAGACACAGAAAAGCACATAAGAGACGACATGTAGCCTTATACATGGGTGGTGAGAGAGGGTTTTTAGGAGATGAGAGATGATATACAAAGGTTGGACTTGGGTTCAAGTTGTGTTCTTGTATAGGATTTTTCTCTCATAATAAAGAACGAATTTCTCTCTGTGGATGTAGGTTCAATGGTGGAGCCAAACCACGTTAAAAAATGGTGTGTTGTTTATCTTTCATGTTTGTGGCTTGTTTCTCATTAAATTGTAGTGTACTTGATATCTCAATAGTTGTTTATTCCACGTTTGGATCCTAACAGGCTGCTAAACCAAGATTGATGTAATTGCGTGCTGTACTTGAGATAATAGAAATAATAAAAACAAGAGAGTTTGCAATTCAATTGATTAAGGGAAGAACAGAGAAAATCCCTGAAAATGGGAATTAAAGAAAACAAAGGAAACCCTAAAACTAGTTTCTAAGAATGATTCTATTGAAGATAGAAAACAAAGAAAATAGTATCAAAGGCTATATCGTTATTTAGAAAACAAGAAGCACTTGAAGGTGAATGTTGAAGAAAGTAGAAGATCCCACTACAATTTACTAATTCAAGGAGCTGTAATTAAGAAACGAAGAAGACAACTCAGAGAATTAGGGATTGTTATTGATTGATGAATGAGTAGGAAGAATGTAGATGAAGATGATAATCAATTACAAGTAAGGGAAATCGAAAATCCAAGAACTGCCTTCAACTTACCACCCTTATCTCTTTTATTCGACTACTACACTTGTCCAAGTCAGCTAATTCATTTCAACCAACCGACAGACAAGAATTATAAGGATTTATTCATTAAGTCCCTATCATACTTGCTTTATTACAAAAAAAAAAAACCCTATCAATAAAACTAAGGTAACAAATACTTCCCCCTCAGAGAATCCTTGTCCTCAAGGATTAAATTCAGGAAATTGTTGTTTAAGGTCAAACCAGAACTCCCAGATAGCATCTTCAAGAAAAGAATTGCTTCATTGCACCAAAACTTTTGTAGCAAGAGAGTTACCACATTTCACCAACTTCTGATCAAGTATGGCTATAGGCTCCATTAATAATTATCCTTGTGTATTGATTGTGTATTGATTGCAAAAGGAATGTGTGAGGTAACTAGTGAGTGCCCACTTTCTTCTTTAGAAGAGATACATAAAAAATAGAGTGTATTTTTGCCATATTAGGCAGCTAAAGCTAATATGCAATAGGGCGTACTCTTTTGATCACTTGGAAAGGTCCAAAAAACTTAGAAGCTAACTTCTGACAAGAGTGTACCTTCAAAGAGTGTTGCCTCTACAGTTGTAGTTTCACATATACCCAATCTCTTGCCTAGTACTGTCTGTCAGACCTGTGTTGGTCAGCTTGTTGCTTCATCCTATTTTGTGCCTTATGAAGGTTGTGCTTTAAGTGATGCAAAACTATCTCCCTTGCTGCCAAGATTCTATCCACCACTTCCACTACTGAATTCCCAAGTAGATAAGGCATATGTAGAGATGGTGCATGACCATACACCACCTCAAATTGGATAACCTTAGTGGCAGCATGAAATTTGGTATTGTACCAATATTCAGCCAAGGGTAACTAGATAGACCACTGCTTTGGAAAATCTCCACACATGCACCTCAAATATTACTCCAAACACTTGTTTACCACCTCAGTTAGACCACTGCTTTGGAAAATCTCCACACATGCACCTCAAATATTACTCCAAACACTTGTTTACCACCTCAGTTTGACCATCTGACTGAGGGTGGTAGGTAGAAGAGGTGTTAATCTACACTTTCAGTAACTTAAGAAGTTCTTGCCAAAAAGTGCTAATGAAGACCACATCCTTGTCACTAGCAATGCTCTAAGACAACCCGTGAAGTCTATAGATCTGATCCAAGAATATGTGCAACTATAAATGCTGAATAAGCACGTGGCAATGCCAAAAAGTGTGCATACTTACCTAACTTGTCAACCACCACCAAGATGGCTTGTTTACCATGTGCATTAGGTAAACCTTCCATAAAGTCCATGGAAATTCACTCCAAACCTTTTCAGGCACACGTAAAAGTCATAATAAACCCAGATAAGCAGTATTGTCATATTTGTTGCACTGACAGACATCACATGCAGCCACTTAGTTGACTATGTCTTGATACATTCTTTTCTAATAAACCACTGACTTCAACTTCTTTTAGGTAGCATAAACTCCTAAATGCCTCCAACAGCACTAGAATGCCACAAGTGAATTATATTATTCTTGAATTGGCCGTCATTTTCTACCACTAGTCTCCCCATCCTCCTTAACTGCTAGTTGCTCCATGTGTAATAAGGTGAGACCTTAGAAAGATCAAATTGTAATTGAGTGATGAACGTCTATAGCCTTATATCTATTTGCCATCCCTTTTTAATCACTATCAAAGATCATTGTTAACAATGATGATGGCAAGAGCTTCTCTTGGTTCTGCTAGTTTTCTAAAAAGAGTATCTCCCACCATATTATTTGCTTCTTTCTTGTATTGAAGCTCATAATCAAATCTTACTAGCTTAGCCATCCATTTCTGCTGCATAAGAGTGTTCAATCTTTGTTCCATCATATATTCAATGCTCTAATGGTCAGTTTTAATGATAACATACCTTCCAAGTAGATAAGGTCTCCATTTCTATACAGCAACAACTATGGCCAATATTTGCACTTTTCCAATATACTATCATATGTTATTCCCCTACAGACCTAAATCTTACATTGTCCCCAATGTAAAATAAAGAATAAAAGAAAAGTAATGGGGATAACGAAACTTCCCTGATAACTGAGGGGGCCGTGGACAGCTACAGGTGAGGGGCAAATGATTGTGGAGCTCGACGTATGTTGATGGTTGGCGGCGGTGGAGTTCGGATGGAGAAGGATGGAAGAAAGAAAGAAAGAAGAAAGAAAAAGAAGAGAGAAAGAAAGAAAGAAAAAGAAAAGGAAAAAGAAAAGAAAAGGAAAATGCGAATGGGAATTGCTCCAATCCCAGCTGGTTTTTGTACTACTACTTTGCTCCTTGTATGAAG
Source organism: Coffea humblotiana (assembly GCA_023065735.1). Classification (NCBI taxonomy): domain Eukaryota; kingdom Viridiplantae; phylum Streptophyta; class Magnoliopsida; order Gentianales; family Rubiaceae; genus Coffea; species Coffea humblotiana. The sequence goes on along the minus strand of CM041209.1, from coordinate 47,500,912 downwards.
CTTGAAGTTGCAGCACACGCGGGAATTTTTTTTTTTTTTACATCTGATTTTGATTTTTTTTTCTTTTTCCTTTTCTTTTCTTTCTAATTTTTCTGCAAAAACAATCAAATAAAAATCAAATGAGATGGAATGATTTTTTTTAAAAAAAAGTAAAAATATAAATAGAGATAAATAAATAAAAATAAATAATAATAGATATAAACAAATCATAAAATGATTTATGAAATTTTTTTGGTGTCTACATATATACACATACTAATAATTTTACCCTTTCTTATATTTATATATTTTTCCTATTTAATCTTACCTATAATTCTTCCTTATATTTATTTACTTTCTCTAATTAATTTTATATTTTCGAAAATATAACATCTAAAATATATAGTAACGAAGAGGGCATCCGTTAGACAGGTCCTATTTTATGTAGTATATATGTCACTACATGGAAAAATTTTTTAATAGGTATCCCGTTTTTTGACATGGAAAATACCTTTTGACTACATTCTGACTAGCGCCAAAAGCTATCCACTTTTGACATGTTGCCCGTGTTGGGTCCTTGATGATTGGTGTCACAATTTTAACACATGGTTGTATTAGGTACAATGTGGTCAATATTGGATTAGGAGCACTAATTCAAAAAATTGGTGTAATTGTACGGTTGTTATTTTTTATATATAAAATTTGGCACATATTTATATAAATGTTTATATATTTTTATACATTTTTCAAAAAATATTTTATATAAATTTTACATATTTTTATGAGTTTTTATATTTTCTTAAAAATATAAAAATTATATATATATATTTTAAAAATTTTGGTATATATGAGCAAAATTCTTACATACAATAAAATAATAGCATGATATGAGATGAATAATAATTGAATAGTACTGCAATTGTCCCATTTACCGGTGATGCTACTCGTAACTTGATGTTCAAGAAGTACCACCATAACTTTTGCTGAACTAAATTTGAAAAGGTATTTCACCAAGTTTGAATGATATCGAATATAAAATAATGTTCAAAGTTGATTTGACAAGTTGGTGAACCAAATCAAACGAGCTTTTACCAAACTGAACTTAATTCGAATATCAGTAGTTTGATTAATCTTTCAACCCTAATACTGACCCAAAAAAAAATTAATCAATTACCAATCAAGTATAATGTCTTTTTTTTACCAAGTTTTTAAGGGTGCGCGCACCATTGTTCTCCCTTTTCCTTTGACAAGTAAGGCCACTTTTCCTGCTTTATGTGTTGCCTAATTTAAGTTTCGTTTTATGTTGACTCCTAATTTAGCGTCTTCTTGAAAGCTCCGACTATTGCTCAGAAAAAAAATATTGCTGTTGAAAACATCATCACATATTTGGAAAGATTTATTTGTTGCTCTGGATTTTAGGTTTGATTTTTTATTTCATAAAGCATATTGTTAGATTTCAATGGCTTGAAAAAATCATGACTTTTGTAAGAATATTGAGCTCTCAGACATTCAGTGCAGGCCTAATTTTTTTTAGTACTGAATTTGTTTTGGAAACGTTAGTATTTCTTGAATTTTAGAAAATGCTTTTCTTAAATAAATGTAAGTTCGTTTTAATCTTGATTCGCAAGCTTTTTCTTGTAAATGGTTTGCCATTTCTTATTAGTTGTTACAGTAAATTTAGCATGCATATATGCTTTTCGTCAAAATTCAATCATTTCAAAATGTAGAAGGGAACTTCTAAAATACCTACATCCTCCTTTTTCTTTTTTCTTTTTCCCCCTCTTGGCTTTGTAATTAGAATTAGATTGTGTTCAATTAGTTGGAATTTGCCTTTGGAGTTAAAAGGGATTTCCATTTTTTCCTAGGTATTCCACAACTTGCATACCAAAAGCACAGAGGCAGAAGAAAACCTATGATTAAATCATACAACAGGTTGTAGGAAAATGCCCACTTTGAAAAAATGAAAAGTTGAATTTCCTATTTTCAAATTTATATGCAAAAAATGAAAAATGACATGCAAGAAATAGTCTACTATTTCGCAATGTTTTGCAGTTATGAGAAATATATTACAAATAAATCCACATAAATGGTGGGATGTTGTGAAACTAATAAAATAAATTACTAACGTCGGGATTGGAAGAGTAGAGTGAGAAGTGGAGAGAGAGAGAAGAACTATAGTATTATTCTATTCACTGATCAAAGTACTTCCAGATTATAAATGAAGTAGGATTCACCCCTATATATAGGTGATCCAAGATCAAAAGTACATGAACCCTATTAAATACTAATACATGAATTTAGAACTTCAAGTACATCCATAAATGAATTCATCCAATGTGCCAATGAACCTGAGGAGAATACATGTATCTTCCTTCTTGAGAATATAAATGGACATCCATATCTTATAATTATTTTATAACACTCCCCCTTGGATGTCTATTACACAAAGAATATGCCTCGTTAAAACCTTACTAGGGAAAAATCCAGTGGGACAAAAACCCTAGTGAAGGAAAATGAGTACACTATTCTTGTGTAATAATTTCTCCCCTTGATGCAAACATTATTTGAAATCTTTTAGTTGACGCATTCCAATATTCTTTACCAGTTTCTCAAATGTAGCAGTCGGCAAGGCCTTAGTAAACAAATCTGCCAAATTATTATTTGATCGGATTTGTAGCACATCCATCTCACCATTCTTCTGCAATTCATGAGTAAAGAAGAATTTCGATGAAATGTATTTCGTCCTATCTCCTTTAATGTATCCTCCTTTTAATTAAGCTATACAAGCTGCATTATTTTCATATAAAATTGTTGGAGGATTTTTCTTCTCGGAGGATAACCCACAACTCTTCCGGATGTAGTGGGTCATTGATTTTAGCCAAACGCATTCTCGACTGGCCTCATGAATTGTTATTATTTCAGCATGATTTGATGAAGTGGCAGTTAAAGATTGTTTTGTAGAACGCCAAGAAATGGCTGTACCGCCACAAGTAAAGAGATAGCCAGTCTGAGATCGTGATTTATGTGAGTAAGATAAATACCCAACATCAGCATATCCAAACAATTTAGATTTAGATTTATTTGAATAAAACAAGATCAATTGTTCCTTGGAAATAGCGAAAAATGTGTTTAATACCATTCCAATGTCGTCTTGTAGGCGAGAAACTAAATCTTGCTAATAAATTCACAGCAAATGATATATCTGGCATTGTACAATTAGCAAGATATATAAGCACACCAATTGCACTGAGATATGGTACTTCGGGACCAAGTATCTCTTCATGTTCCTCTCAAGGCCTAAAAGGATCCTTATTAAGATCTAATGATCTGACGACCATTAGGATACTTAATGTATGTGCTTTATCCATCCAGAACCGCTTTAATACCTTCGGGGTATAAGCAGTTTGGTGGACAAAAATTCCATCTTCTAAATGCTCAATTTGTAAATCAAGACAGAATTTTGTCTTTTCAAAATCTTTGATCGCAAATTCTTTCTTCAAATATTTGACAGCCTTTTGGATCTTTTCAAGAGTTCCAATCAAATTGAGATCATCAACATATATAGTAATAATCACAAAACTTGACCCATTTTTCTTGATAAAAACACATGGACATATTGGGTCATTGGTATAACCTTCTTTAGTTAAGTATACATTGAGGCGGTTATACCACATACGTCCAGATTGTTTGACTCCATACAAAAACCTTTGTATTTTAATAGAATACACATCTCTAGGATTTGATTTACATGCTTCAGGCATGTTGAATCCTTCAAGGATTCTCATGTAAATATCATTTTCAAGATTTCCATACAAATAAGCAGTGACAACGTCCATCAGACGCATATCAAGTTTTTCATGTACTGCAAAACTCATGAGATATCTAAATGTGATCGTATCCATATAGGTGAATACGTTTCATCATAATCAAATCCAGATTTTTGTGAAAAACCTTAAGCTACAATCTTACTTTATATCTCATAATTTCATTCTTTTCATTTTTTTTCTCACAAATACCCATTTATATCCAATTGGATTTATACATTCAGGTGTTTGGACTACAGGTCCAAAAACTTTCCTTTTAACTAATGAATCTAATTCAGATTGTATCGCATCTTTTCATTTTGGCCAATCATTTCTATGCCGACATTCATCAACCAATTTAGGTTCATGATTCTCGTCATCTATCATAATATCAAGTGCTACATGCAAAAGTACTATCAACAATTATTTCTCTTCGGTTCCAACTTTTCCTTGTAGTGACAAAATTTATTGAATTTTCTATAATTTCATTCTCTTTAGGAGTTGGCTCTTCTAGAGCTGGCTCTTCAGGAGCGACCTCTTCAAGAGGTTGAATTTTGTCACTAATGATTGATTCATTTGATCATCTTTTCTTTTTAGAATTTTTATCTTTGGAACCAATTGATCTCCCACACTTCAAACGTGCTTTAGATTCATTAGCGTTTGTGATTTGTCCTTCAGGGACATTTATTTTAACCGGAGCATTTTCAGCAGAAATATGTGATTTAATAACTCTTCTGGAGTCACTAAATGTATCCGGCAATTGATTTGCAATATTTTACAAATGTATGATCTTTTAAATTTTTAGTTCACATTCTTTTGTACGAGGATCCAGGAAATCCAATGAAATTTTCCAAATGATTTCCTTTTTCGGTTGAATTTTTCCTCCCCCTACTGTCGGGAAATGTGATTCATTAAAATGACAATCTGCAAATCTTGCAGTAAATAAATCACCTGTCAATGACTCAATATACTTAATTATAGAAGGTGATTCATACCCGACATATATTCTCAATCCTCTTTGGGGGCCCAATTTAAGACGTTGGGGCGGTGCAATAAGAATATAAACCGTACAACCAAATATTCGTAAATGAAAAATATTGGGTTTAGAACCAAATACTAATTGTATGGGAGAAAAATTATGATAACTAGTTGGCCTTATTCTCACAAGTGTTGCTGCATGTAATATAGCATGTTCTCAAACAGATAAAAGAAGTTTAGACCTCATCAACAATGGTCTAACAATTAATTGCAACATTTAATAAATGATTCGATTAGACCATTTTGTATGTGAATATAGGCTACAGGATATTCAACAATTATTCCAATGGACATGCAACACTCGTCAAAAGCATGTGACGAATATTTATTAGCATTATTTAGACGAATTCTTCTAATTGGATAATCAGGAAACTGTACTCATAATTTAATTATCCGAGCAAGTAATCTCGCAAACGCTAGGTTGCGAGTAGATAACAAACATACATGTGACCATCTAGTTGATGCATCAATTAGCACTATAAAATATCGAAATGGTTCATATGGTGGATCTACATGTCCACATATATCACCATGAATTCGTTCTAGAAATGTGGGAGATTCAATCCCAACTTTAGTTGGTGATGGTCTAACAATTAATTTTCCTTGAGAACAAACAACACAGGAAAATTCATTTGATTTTAATACCTTTTGATTTTTCAATGAATGGCCATGCGAATTCTCAATTATTCGTCTCATTAGTATAGATCCAGGATGTCCGAAACGATCATGTCAAATCATAAAATCATTGGAATGAGTAGACTTCTGGTCTGCTAGGTGGTGAATTTCAACAGCACTTATTTGTGCATAATATAAGCCAGAAGAAAGTGAAGGCAATTTTTCTAATACACATTTTCCCCCAAAAATAGTATTTGTAATTAATAAAAATTCACCATTTGTCTCATTTATTGTCTCGATGTGATATCCATTTTGGCGAATATCTCTAAAACTCAATAAATTTTTTCGAGACTTGGGAGAGAATAGTGCATTATTTATGACAATTTTAGTTCTTTCAGGAAAAATAGAGTGACTCTTCCAGAGCTCTCAATTAATTTTGCACTACCACTGATGGTATTAATATTCTTCTCTCTCATCTCTAAAGAAGAAAAATATCTTTTATTTTTCGATATAATGCGTGTAGTAGTACTATCAATGAGACAAATGTTATCATCACCATTATATAGTCCCAAATGTTTGGCATCCATTTCTTCTTCAGGAAGAAAAGTCAATTACTATCACAAATCAAATCAATCATCATACGCATTCAGAGCATTTAAAGAAATTAGCCATAAGAATATGCAATAAATTCGTAAGAAAGAATTTTACCTCGATAAGTAGTCAAAAGCTGTTCGGGCAGAACCTTGGCAGCGTCTCGTGCTTCACTTTTGCCCAAAGATTAGACTCGCGCTTTTCCTTCGCTCAAAGTAGAGACTCGTACTTTTCCTTCGCTCAAGGTAGAGGCTCGTGCTGATAACGTATTGTGAAACTAATAAAATAAATTACTAACGAAGTCATTGGAATAGTAGACTGAGAAGCGGAGAAAGAGAGAAGAACTATAATATTATTCTATTCACTGATCAAAGTACTTCCAGGTTACAAATGAAGTAGGATTCACCTCTATATATAGGTGATTCAAGATTAAAAGTACATAAACCCTATTAAATACTAACACATGAATTTAGTACTTCAAGTACATCCATAAATGAGTTCATCCAATGTACCAATGAATTTGGGGAGAATACATGTATCTTCCTTCTTGAGAATATAAACGGACATTCACATCTTATAATTATTTGGGTAAACTACAAAAAAATCCCCTGTGGTAAATCTAATATACAGAAAAGCCCCCCATAATTTCAAAATATACAATACGACACTCCGTACTTTGAACTAAATTGTAAAGGTGACGGAATCCGTTAAATTTAACGGAAATGACTTATTGAAATCTAAAAAAAAAATTTATGCCTAATTTTTAACAAATATACCTATTCTACCCCTTAACCCTCAATTATCTTTATCTAGAGAATAAAACAAATGATTTTTTTGAACTGTATTTTGCTTAATTATATCAGGGCATTTTGGTCATTTTATCCATTTCCGTTAAGTTTAACGGATTCCGTCACCTTTACAATTTAGTTCAAAATACGGGGTGTCGTGTTGTATATTTTGAAACCATGGGAGGCTTTTTTGTATATTAGATTTATCACAGGGGATTTTTTTGTTTTTTACCCTAATTATTTCATAACATGGGAATAATAACTCAAGTGTGGTGGGACAAATAAACATACAGGGTGACCCCTGCCAGCTGAGATAACTAGCTGTTTTATTTAATTTAATAGTTTGAATACAATAGTAAATCAATGCCATAGCTCAGATACTGACTAAATTTTTCTCCCTGAAGAATTCAACAGCATCCTTTAGGCTGACCTCCAAAGGAATGAATTGAACTCCCAACCTTTTTGCCTTCTCATTGGAGGCTCTGTAGTTTGGGCTGATAAGGTTGCTATTGTTTGACATTCTGCTGTATGCGGGACAATACACAATTATGGCAAACATAAATGAAGCTTAGGTAATGAAAATGCAAATGTAAATTCAAATGCTTGAAAATCTACTGGACAATTGCCTCATATCTATTGTAAATTGTGCCTTTTTACGAAGTTTCAAAAGACCTTTTAAAAGATAACTTTAGTTGTGATATGAATGAAATTTATTTTTTTTTAAAAAAACCCAAAACGGAATTTCTATTTTGGAGACAAAGCCAATTTGGTGATATATCCTAGTCCAAAGAAGACCATCTTCTAGAAATCAACCTGAGAAAGAGCTCATTTTATGGAACATGAGACCAAAAGGCAAAAAAAAAAAAAGAAGGCAGAAAATTTAGGATGCAATGTCCTTTGTTAAGCTTAAAAGAGAGTATAAAAATATGTGATACATTTTGGACCTATGCAAGGCTATCAGCAAAAGCCTGTAAAGACCTAAACAAGGAAAACAAGACTTACTTATCAGGAAATTGGTGAGTTGGGTAATGCTCATGCAAAATCTTGATGATCTGAGAGGCATTTGCACATCTTTCAACCAGACAATATCTTCCACTTGCAGAAGGGGTTTCAAGGGCAAGAACATGTGCATAGGCAACGTCTCTAACATCAACCCAGCTACATGTTGCCTTAGGAAATGGTTCAACCCCTGCATTTGGCACCTAAGATCTTTAAACACATTTTTTTGCAGGCTCTTCAGCAAACATAAGTGAAACTGTGCATACAATTAAATACAATGTTGTTTGCCATGAAAAGAGTCAAATTTAGAGGCCATGGCCTGCCTTCCAGAAGAAATGTGTGGTATGTACTACTTTGTTCTGTTTTAGTATCAGCAAAGCCACAGAGGGGAGGGAGATGTGAGGAATGAACTACTTGAGAGAATTCAGATAATTGGTGAATAATAAGAAAGATTAATCCCAACAATCTTCTAGTTAATCTGATGAGTTATTACCTGGAATTTCTCAGATTTAGAGTTAGGTTTCTCTTTCAAAGGATAGTTTATTTATTTATGTGAGGAATAAACAAGCTTTAGCAAGTCTGTACAACATAAACAGTGACTACTCCTAACAAATTTTTCCTCACAATTACCACCCAAAAATTTCTTTTCCTTCCTGTTAATCACATAGAACCTCAATGTTGTTGAAAGGAAGATGCACACAACGTGAATTTCAGATGAAAGATTGTACTGCAAACCTTTAAAACATCATAAGGTGGTCAGAGTTTATAGCTTGATATATCAGTTCACATTCTGACCTATGTCTGTCAATAATGTGATTAGCCAGCAGTGCCTTGAAATGTTATTAGTCATAAGTTTTTTGTTCTACTGTAACAAAGAAAGTTGTGGTGCATAATAAAGCTATAACTAACATAGATGGAAGAGTCAGTTAGACAATGATTACTAAGGTGATTCAATAAATTTTGAAACAAACCCTTTAATAGGTTGAGGAACAAAACAGCGCTCGAATTAACAGATGGCTGCAAGAGAGGACCAATGACCAATCCTGGATGAATTGTAATCACGTCAATGCCATGCTCCTTTGCAAATTTCCATGCAGCATTCTCGGCCATGGTTTTTGAAAGTTCATACCAAGACTATCAACACCGAAAAATCAGTAAATGTTGGTAAGATGCTAGCAGAAAGTAATTAGATTTGTAAACTTTAAGAAGTAACATTATAAATTTCTACAAATTTGACAAAACCAGCAACTTACATCAGTTGAAACTATTATTGCTGTAGCTACAAAGCACAGAGTGAAAGTATCCACATTTCCCAGGACAAGCTATGCTATAAGTGAATAAGTAGATTTCTCAAGGATCCTGGGAATGGTGTAAACTTTCTATATTCAAGGAATGATGCAAAGCACCAGTGTCGACATATCCTGATCATCTGATCTCTTAATCCACAAGTTAACAGCAAAACTACAAGGGACCTTGACACTTTAACACATATAGCCATATTCATAATATTATAGCAGAAGTTCCTTTCCAACTGACCGACCAAATATTGCTTATCTAGGTGTGTATCCTCAGACAATAGTATAGAATTTGATCATGCAAGAGATGCATAATTAAGTAGGAAAACTTTCATATTGCTCTTTCCCCGACTATTCCACACTACATTATTAATTTTCATTAAAGTTCAGTTGTTACTTAGATAGAAGGAAAGAAATGGACTGACCATTCTGGTTACAAAAATATCCTTCTTTTTGCCTATTAAAGTACCACCAAGTCATGAAGATCCTAACTTAATTATCTCCACAGCTGGGCTAACTCCTCATATGTGTTCCAATAACAAGTTAAAACTAAAGAATTCCAGCATTCCATATTAGATTTTACTGGAAGAAGACAGATAATATATGTACCTTTTGCTCCTCACAGTATGATGGATCGGAAAACCAACTTTCATCAACTACCACATCCTCCTTTAATTCTCTGTTTTTTGAAACTGCAACCATAGAGGATGTTATAACTACTCTTTTGACAGAAGAAGAATTTGCACATGACCGCAGCACATTCAGTGTTCCGCTTACTGCAGGTTCCAGTAGTTCTGCCTATGAAATCAAACCAAGTAAAAAAGGAAGTCATTACCAGTCATAGGTAAGACTATGCTTTTAACCTGCAAAAAACTTATCATTCTGGTATTATGTTTGAGAATTTCACCACAAATGCTGTAAACCTACAGCTTTAGTTACTTAGCTAAAGGATGCATATAGTTGTCTTATCTCCTCTTGCTGCTAAAATAAGTTCTCAGGTCCTTTATTGTTGTTTTTTCCCATATTTTTTGAGCTTTCACTGGGTGACAGGAACTTAAGACCAATAGAGGAACAACTGAAATAAGTCTCAGATGTGGTCACCAATTAAACCGTTTGGTACCAAATATCAACCGATGAAATTCTGTTCTGTCTTGAACAGGACAGACAGAAAATATAAAAGGTGTAGCTCCCATGAATCCTGCGAACAGATTTTAGCGTGAACACATAATGCATATTGCAATTTCTTTTAGTGTCTGTGAGCCAACCTTGTTCATTGAAATGACTAAAATCAAAAAAGTTCTACAAAGTTACTTAAATAAAAATCCATAAACACAATTTGAGAAACAGACAAGGATAGGTGTACTGCATAAAATTTCAAGGCACAATCATTAATAGAAGTTAATCAACTTACAAATGAAGATACATATAATTTGCAGATGCTTGAACATATAACATATATTGTAGTTTCTATATGCTTCTTATTCATTCTGGTATGGGCACGCAAAAGCTATTGGCTCTACACTGGCTGAATAATTAGTTGGTCAAAGCAGGGATTCATTTGCTCCAGGACAAGCTTATAGCTTGCTCTATAACCTTACCCTGACTGACTTACCCAGGAAAATAGTTAGTCGGACCCAATCTACTGCCCAATTGTGGACCATTTGCTATGTTTATGGCTCTTAATGTTTTTATTTCACAACATTACACCCTTTGAATTGTTTCTCTGAAGTACAGAAACATCATGTCTACTGATTAAAAAGAGACTAAAGCACATAACACACGACAGTCTTTTTGTGAATGACCTGCAGGAACAGATTAGTTTTGTATTTACCAAATGTAAAGAAATATTCTTCAGGTGTTTGACCTGATTGCTACATTAATCTCCTCCCTTTGGTTAATAAAAGAAAAAGTAGAGCAATAGAATTGGAAACATTTGAATCTAACTCTTTTTTTTTTTTTGCCTTTACAGTTATAACCTTGTCATATATCACATATAGAGGAGTAGACTATCACCCAAAAAAGCCAGTAAAAATGCAACAGAGGAAGATACTAAACGAAGTCGCACAATTATAAATCAGAAAGTATGCTACGACTTTCAAACTTCACTAGATAAATAGCAGATTTTGTAGACAGTAGAGAATTTCCAATCTTGTAAAGCAAATGTACCTCTGGATTGCTGAATGAAAATTTGATTGGAGATGCAGTATGGAAAACCCCTTCACATCCCTCGACTATTGCATCAAACGATCCCTCTTCCAGTAAGTTTGCCGAGTACAACTGAAGCCTTTCCTTAGCTCCATCAAGTGATGTCAAATGTTGTGTCCTTTCCGGATCATCTGCGTCATGATTGCATCAGTAGAATGTTCAGACAGCTATAATCAAAACCATGCCGCCTTGGTAAAGTGTACTATGTTTTCACTATGGTGAAACTCAAGAAGAAATGGACGTAGAGTAATAATAAACGAATCTCAAAGCAATGATAAATTTGACTAGCTAAAGGCAAGCGGGGAAAAACGAAAAGAAATTGACGGGCAACATAATATGACCACAATAATATCATAGCCCTATGATTTCTGGTTTTGAGATGTGTACATTTGTAACTTTCTTGATAACAATTAATTCTTGAGATAATTATCAGAGGGACAATTGTATGCCATCTTCCACTATTTTTATAACAAACTCAGTTCTTCAGAAGAAGGATATAGATTCGATAGGCTAAAGATTTTTGAGTATAACTTGATCGTTGTATCTGGAGCATGAAACATTACTGTTAAGGTATATATTATATAGTTTCAGCTACTCAAATATCAATTAGGTTGGTCCACATCAATTTTTTTTTTTGCATGTGATTTTCTTTTGAGCAAACAGAACATGGGGAGCATTTAGCCGTTGCAAGAATATCATCTGGAGCTACAAAACAATTTCACACTGCAGAGTTGAATAAAAATGTTGGGCAAATTACATATAATCCTCCTGTGGCTTTGTCTGTTGCCACATGACCCTTCTAACATTTTAAAATATCCAATTTACCCACTATGATTTTATGTAAAGCGGAAACTTGATGGAGAATAGCCTATATAATGTCGTTAATTGAAATACCATTAGTACTTTTACTTAAATGCTAAATCAATCCACGATTTAATTACCTTATATAAAAGTACAAGGGGATTATATGGATAAATATAAAAATCACAAGAGGGATAAAGTGGACAATTATACAAACTATAAGGGAATTACATTGAAATTAAGACTTTATCACACACGCTTTTAGAGCGCGTTTGGTATAAATGCCGTAATTAATTGTGCATTCCATCATTTTCCGCTTTACATATAACTATGGGGGGTTATGTGGCTATTTTGAAATCTTAGGGGGACCATCTAGCATTATATAAAATCACCCTAAAATATAGTTATAAGTAATTTACCCTAAAATGTTAGATTCCAGGAGCAATTAAACAACAATCAGAACAGGGCATCAAAAACTGCATAAGCCACTAAGATAGTTGATCAAGAATAAAAACTGGACTTACAGGCATCTCGAACTGAACCTTTAACAGTATAACCGCGCTCGAGCAGCAGCTTCACCAGCCATGAAGCTATGTAACCCGAAGCTCCCGTCACACACACCATTTTCCCTTCTCCTGCTCTACTCATTTTGTTAATATTTTTGTGTGTGAATATGTCACCTGTTTGCCTTACTTCTGGACTTAATGGAGGGACTAGGGATATATGGTGTATATATAGCTATGGTGAAGAAGACGAAAGATTGGATATGAGATTACGTGGGATACTAGGGAGATCCATATGTATTCTTGCAATTTGCATGCATCATCGCTGACATACGTATGGCATAATCGCGTCACATCCCATTTTATCAAGGTCAATTGATCAGTGGAAAATAGAAATGAACAATAAATACAATGGTAAATTACCTTCTACACCCTATGGTTTGATGTTTTATCACATAACTCCCTATGATTTAAAAACCTATTTATGACCCTTTCATAATTTGGGTTATTGTGTCACTTTAGATTTTTCCGTTAAAACTAACGGTCAATAGTAAAAAGTCAAATTCAAACTATGAAATTAACAAATTCACCCTTTCACTATTTTTTTTCTTATTTTCCTTTTCTTTCTCTCCTTTTTTTTGGAAAGAGAAGAGATGACTTTGAAAACTTGTATTTTGGCTTACAAAACCTTAATTTTTTCCAAATACAAAAGAGATAGAAGGGAAATAAAAATAAATCAATAAGAAACAAAAAATATGGAAGGTAAAGATATAACAAATAAATAAGAAACAAAAAATACCAAATCTTTTTTAATATAAATATCATTATGGGTTTTTAAACCAAATCTTTAATAGTATTTTCTAGTTCTTATTTATCTATTTTTTATTTCAATTTCTTCTTTTTATGTTTGGAGGAAAAAAAACAAGTAATGAAGGGATAAATTTGTCAATTTATTAGTTTGACTTTTTAATATTAATTGTTAGTTTTAACAAAAAAACTAATAGTGACACATTAACTCAAATCATTAGGGGGTTATATATAGTTTTTAAACTATGGGGTATTATGTGAGAAAATACCAAACTATAGAGGTTAAAAGGCAATTTATCCTAAATACAAAGCAGGCGGTTGCATATGACAAAATACTAAGGTTCTTGACTTTGCCTCAATACAATTCCAAGTCTAGAGACACAATTTTTAAATTCACTACCAGGATAAACCATTCTCTCTTTTTTTTTCATTTTTTGGGGTTAAAAAGTACAAACTCTTCGTTTGGATTGCACTGTTTTTCAAAAACTAGTTTTTCAAATACAATAAAAAATTTTAAAAAGTACTTTAAAAGATAATCTAAGAATTAGTTTAAATTTTTTTAAAATTTTAAAAAATATCTCAAAATATATTCTAAAAACTCTCATACTCTTAAATATCCCAAAATATTTTCTGAAAATATCTTAAAATATAATCTAAAAACTCTGCTACACCAAAATTTTTTAAAAACACCCCCAAAAACAGCTAATTCAAACGGAGACAAAATACTAAGGTCCTGACAAAGTTTGTGGGTTTTTTGCAAGAGTTTTAGTTAAATATTGTTTACTTCACCTAATTTGCACCTATTTTATCATGTAAATGCATGCACACTTTTGAAAAATAGTGCATGCACTTATATTATTGCCTTTCTTACATTTAAATACTTTTTTCAATTTAATTTTACTTTTCTGGCAAAACTAAATCTGAAGCCCATTTCAAGAAATATCCACCGAATACCAGGTAAACAAACCCCCTTGGTAATAAAGAATGAAAAGGACCAAAAAAATTTTTTATCTTTAAGGATTGAATTTATAACCAGTCCTAAGATAACACGCAGCGGTCTTTTTGCATCTAGCAAAGCTTTTGATTGACTAGAAATCCTTCTCTGATTGAGAAATGGGAATTGACTTGTTGATAGCAACTCCATTTAGAAAACTGGTCCACACCCTTGAATGTGGTTTTAATTTAATAACACCATTTCATCATTTCTGACGACTGCTTCTTCTATATCTTAGCTCACTGCACACGCCAGTCATGTGAAACTTGGCAAAAGAGTCACACCCTCCGTCCTAAAATCGTTTGTCGCATCTCCAGACCCAACTTTTTAAAAATAGCAGCTTGATGACGATATTTGGAGCTTTGTTTTAAAAATCGTCATCAAAAATTAAAATTTTAAATTGAATTTAGTATGAAATATAGATAAAGATTGAAATAACATTGAAAAAAAAAAGATTAAAAGTTATTTTGATTTTGATAAGAGGATAAATAAGAGAGAATATATATAAGATACCGAAAACTAGCATCCATAAAAGCAGTCAAATCAAAGCCAACATATTACTTGTAGTTTGGTTATAACAATGTCTCAGCTTGCTGGTAGCCCAAAAATTTAGCAAAGTAGATTAGGAAACCAAGTGCGATAGAGCATATTTCACCCAAATATATTAAAAGTAAAAAAGATTTATTTTTATTTAATCAATGTGATTTTTTGTGTCCACATGCCCATAAAGCTCAAGGACAAAAATTCAAATTTTAAATTGAATTTAGTATGAAATATAGATAAAGATTGGAATAACATTGAAAAAAAAAGATTAAAAGTTATTTTCATTTTGATAAGATGATAAATATTTTAGAATGTTTCAAAATAAAAAAATATGACACTTTCAATGAGACAAAAGGACGGAGAGAGTATATATAAGTTACTGAAAACTAGCATCCATCGAAAGCAGTCAAATCAAAGCCAACATATTACTTGTAGTTTGGTTATAACAATATCTGAACTTGCTGGTAGCCCAAAAATTTAGCAAACTAGATTAGGAAACCAAGTGCGATAGAGCATATTTCACCCAAATATATTAAAAGTGAAAAAGATTTATATTCAGTCAATGTGATTTTTTGTGTCCACATGCCCATAAAGCTCAAGGACAAAAATTCAAATTTTAAATTGAATTTAGTATGAAATATAGATAAAGATTGGAATAACATTGAAAAAAAGAGATTAAAAGTTATTTTCATTTTGATAAGATGATAAATATTTTAGAATGTTTCAAAATTAAAAAAATATGACACTTTCGATGAGACAAAAGAACGGAGAGAATATATATAAGATACTGAAAACTAGCATCCATCAAAAGCAGTCAAATCAAAGCCAACATATTACTTGTAGTTTGGTTATACCAATATCTCATCTTGCTGGTAGCCCAAAAATTTAGCAAAGCAGATTAGGAAACCAAGTGCAATAGAGCATATTTCACCCAAATATATTAAAAGGGAAAAAGATTTATTATTATTTAGTCAATGTGATTTTTTGTGTCCACATGCCCATAAAGCTCAAGGACAAAAATTCAAATTTTAAATTGAATTTAGTATGAAATATAGATAAAGATTGGAATAACATTGAAAAAAAGAGATTAAAAGTTATTTTGATTTTGATAAGATGATAAATATTTTAGAATATTTCAAAATAAAAAAAAAATATGACACATTCAATAAGACAAAAGGACGGAGAGAATATATATAAGTTACTGAAAACTAGCATCCATCAAAAGCAGTCAAATCAAAGCCAACATATTACTTGTAGTTTGGTTATAACAATATCTCAACTTGCTGGTAGCCCAAAAATTTAGCAAAGTAGATTAGGAAACCAAGTGCGATAGAGCATATTTCACCCAAATATAATAAAAGTGAAAAAGATTTATTTTTATTTAGTCAATGTGATTTTTTGTGTCCACATGCCCATAAAGCTCAAGGATAAAAATTCAAATTCTAAATTGAATTTAATATGAAATATAGATAAAGATTGGAATAACATTGAAAAAAAGAGATTAAAAGTTATTTTGATTTTGATAAGATGATAAATATTTTAGAATGTTTCAAAATAAAAAAATATGACACTTTCAATGAGACAAAAGGACGGAGAGAATATATGTAAGATACTGAAAACTAGCATCCATCAAAAGCAGTCAAATCAAAGCCAACATATTACTTGTAGTTTGGTTATAACAATATCTCAGCTTGCTGGTAGCCCAAAAATTTAGCAAAGTAAATTAGGAAACCAAGTGCGATAGAGCATATTTCACCCAAATATATTAAAAGTGAAAAAGATTTATTTTTATTTAGTCAATGTGATTTTTTGTGTCCACATGCCCATAAAGCTCAAGGACAAAAATTCAAATTTTAAATTGAATTTAGTATGAAATATAGATAAAGATTGGAATGACATTGAAAAAAAGAGATTAAAAGTTATTTTGATTTTGATAAGATGATAAATATTTTAGAATGTTTCAAAATAAAAAAAAATATGACACTTTCAATGAGACAAAAGGACGGAGAGAATATATATAAGATACTGAAAACTAGCATCCATCAAAAGCAGTCAAATCCAAGCCAACATATTACTTGTAGTTTGGTTATAACAATATCTCAACTTGCTGGTAGCCCAAAAATTTAGCAAACTAGATTAGGAAACCAAGTGCGATAGAGCATATTTCACCCAAATATATTAAAAGTGGAAAAGATTTATTTTTATATAGTCAATGTGATTTTTTGTGTCTACATGCCCATAAAGCTCAAGGACAAAAATTCAAATTTTAAATTGAATTTAATATGAAATATAGATAAAGATTGGAATAACATTGAAAAAAAGAGATTAAAAGTTATTTTGATTTTGATAAGATGATAAATATTTTAGAATGTTTCAAAATAAAAAAATATGACACTTTCAATGAGACAAAAGGACGGAGAGAGTATATATAAGTTACTGAAAACTAGCATCCATCAAAAGCAGTCAAATCAAAGCCAACATATTACTTGTAGTTTGGTTATAACAATATCTCAGCTTGCTGGTAGCCCAAAAATTTAGCAAAGTAAATTAGGAAACCAAGTGCGATAGAGCATATTTCACCCAAATATATTAAAAGTGAAAAAGATTTATTTTTATTTAGTCAATGTGATTTTTTGTGTCCACATGCCCATAAAGCTCAAGGACAAAAATTCAAAATTTAAATTGAATTTAGTATGAAATATAGATAAAGATTGGAATAACATTGGAAAAAAGAGATTAAAAGTTATTTTGATTTTGATAAGATGATAAATATTTTAGAATGTTTCAAAATAAAAAAATATGACACTTTCAATGAGACAAAAGGACGGAGAGAGTATATATAAGTTACTGAAAACTAGCATCCATCAAAAGCAGTCAAATCAAAGCCAACATATTACTTGTAGTTTGGTTATAACAATATCTGAACTTGCTGGTAGCCCAAAAATTTAGCAAACTAGATTAGGAAACCAAGTGCGATAGAGCATATTTCACCCAAATATATTAAAAGTGAAAAAGATTTATATTCAGTCAATGTGATTTTTTGTGTCCACATGCCCATAAAGCTCAAGGACAAAAATTCAAATTTTAAATTGAATTTAGTATGAAATATAGATAAAGATTGGAATAACATTGAAAAAAAGAGATTATAAGTTATTTTGATTTTGATAAGATGATAAATATTTTAGAATGTTTCAAAATTAAAAAAATATGACACTTTCGATGAGACAAAAGAACGGAGAGAATATATATAAGATACTGAAAACTAGCATCCATCAAAAGCAGTCAAATCAAAGCCAACATATTACTTATAGTTTGGTTATACCAATATCTCATCTTGCTGGTAGCCCAAAAATTTAGCAAAGCAGATTAGGAAACCAAGTGCAATAGAGCATATTTCACCCAAATATATTAAAAGGGAAAAAGATTTATTTTTATTTAGTCAATGTGATTTTTTGTGTCCACATGCCCATAAAGCTCAAGGACAAAAATTCAAATTTTAAATTGAATTTAGTATGAAATATAGATAAAGATTGGAATAACATTGAAAAAAAGAGATTAAAAGTTATTTTGATTTTGATAAGATGATAAATATTTTAGAATATTTCAAAATAAAAAAAAATATGACACATTCAATAAGACAAAAGGACGGAGAGAATATATATAAGTTACTGAAAACTAGCATTCATCAAAAGCAGTCAAATCAAAGCCAACATATTACTTGTAGTTTGGTTATAACAATATCTCAACTTGCTGGTAGCCCAAAAATTTAGCAAAGTAGATTAGGAAACCAAGTGCGATAGAGCATATTTCACCCAAATATAATAAAAGTGAAAAAGATTTATTTTTATTTAGTCAATGTGATTTTTTGTGTCCACATGCCCATAAAGCTCAAGGATAAAAATTCAAATTCTAAATTGAATTTAATATGAAATATAGATAAAGATTGGAATAACATTGAAAAAAAGAGATTAAAAGTTATTTTGATTTTGATAAGATGATAAATATTTTAGAATGTTTCAAAATAAAAAAATATGACACTTTCAATGAGACAAAAGGACGGAGAGAATATATGTAAGATACTGAAAACTAGCATCCATCAAATGCAGTCAAATCAAAGCCAACATATTACTTGTAGTTTGGTTATAACAATATCTCAGCTTGCTGGTAGCCCAAAAATTTAGCAAAGTAAATTAGGAAACCAAGTGCGATAGAGCATATTTCACCCAAATATATTAAAAGTGAAAAAGATTTATTTTTATTTAGTCAATGTGATTTTTTGTGTCCACATGCCCATAAAGCTCAAGGACAAAAATTCAAATTTTAAATTGAATTTAGTATGAAATATAGATAAAGATTGGAATGACATTGAAAAAAAGAGATTAAAAGTTATTTTGATTTTGATAAGATGATAAATATTTTAGAATGTTTCAAAATAAAAAAAAATATGACACTTTCAATGAGACAAAAGGACGGAGAGAATATATATAAGATACTGAAAACTAGCATCCATCAAAAGCAGTCAAATCCAAGCCAACATATTACTTGTAGTTTGGTTATAACAATATCTCAACTTGCTGGTAGCCCAAAAATTTAGCAAACTAGATTAGGAAACCAAGTGCGATAGAGCATATTTCACCCAAATATATTAAAAGTGAAAAAGATTTATTTTTATATAGTCAATGTGATTTTTTGTGTCTACATGCCCATAAAGCTCAAGGACAAAAATTCAAATTTTAAATTGAATTTAATATGAAATATAGATAAAGATTGGAATACCATTGAAAAAAAGAGATTAAAAGTTATTTTGATTTTGATAAGATGATAAATATTTTAGAATGTTTCAAAATAAAAAAATATGACACTTTCAATGAGACAAAAGGACGGAGAGAGTATATATAAGTTACTGAAAACTAGCATCCATCAAAAGCAGTCAAATCAAAGCCAACATATTACTTGTAGTTTGGTTATAACAATATCTCAGCTTGCTGGTAGCCCAAAAATTTAGCAAAGTAAATTAGGAAACCAAGTGCGATAGAGCATATTTCACCCAAATATATTAAAAGTGAAAAAGATTTATTTTTATTTAGTCAATGTGATTTTTTGTGTCCACATGCCCATAAAGCTCAAGGACAAAAATTCAAATTTTAAATTGAATTTAGTATGAAATATAGATAAAGATTGGAATAACATTGGAAAAAAGAGATTAAAAGTTATTTTGATTTTGATAAGATGATAAATATTTTAGAATGTTTCAAAATAAAAAAATATGACACTTTCAATGAGACAAAAGGACGGAGAGAGTATATATAAGTTACTGAAAACTAGCATCCATCAAAAGCAGTCAAATCAAAGCCAACATATTACTTGTAGTTTGGTTATACCAATATCTCATGTTGCTGGTAGCCCAAAAATTTAGCAAAGCAGATTAGGAAACCAAGTGCAATAGTGCATATTTCACCCAAATATGTTAAAAGGGAAAAAGATTTATTTTTATATAGTTAATGTGATTTTTTGTGTCCACATGCCCATAAAGCTCAAGGACAAAAATTCAAATTTTAAATTGAATTTAATATGAAATATAGATAAAGATTGGAATAACATTGAAAAAAAGAGATTAAAAGTTGTTTTCATTTTGATAAGATGATAAATATTTTCGAATGTTTCAAAATAAAAAAAATATGACATTTTCAATGAGACAAAAGGACGGAGAGAATATATATAAGTTACTGAAAACTAGCATCCATCAAAAGCAGTCAAATCAAAGCCAACATATTACTTGTAGTTTGGTTATACCAATATCTCAGCTTTCTGGTAGCCCAAAAATTTAGCAAAGTAGATTAGGAAACCAAGTGCGATAGAGCTTATTTCACCGAAATATATTAAAAGTGAAAAAGATTTATTTTTATTTAGTCAATGTGATTTTTTGTGTCCACATGCCCATAAAGCTCAAGGACAAAAATTCAAATTTTAAATTGAATTTATTATGAAATATAGATAAATATTGGAATAACATTGAAAAAAAGAGATTAAAAGTTATTTTGATTTTGATAAGATGATAAATATTTTAGAATGTTTCAAAATAAAAAATATGACACTTTCAATGAAATAAAAGGACGGATGGAATATATATAAGATACTGAAAACTAGCATCCATCAAAAGCAGTCAAATCAAAGCCAACATATTACTTGTAGTTTGGTTGTAACAATATCTTAACTTGCTGGTAGCCCAAAAATTTAGCAAAGTAGATTAGGAAACCAAGTGCGATAGAGCTTATATCACCCAAATATATTAAAAGTGAAAAAGATTTATTTTTATTTTGTCAATGTGATTTTTTGTATCCACATGCCCATAAAGTTCAAGGACAAAAATTCAAATTTTAATTTGTATTTAGTATGAAATATAGATAAAAATTGGAATAACATTGAAAAAAAGAGATTAAAAGTTATTTTGATTTTTATAAGATGATAAATATTTTAGAATGTTTCAAAATAAAAAAATATGACACTTTTAATGAGACAAAAGGACGGAGAGAATATATCTAAAATACTGAAAACTAGTATCCATCAAAAGCAATCAAATCAAAGCCAACATATTACTTATAGTTTGGTTATAACAATATCTCAGCTTTCTGGTAGCCCAAAAATTTAGCAAAGTAAATTAGGAAACCAAGTGCGATAGAGCTTATTTCACCCAAATATATTAAAAGTGAAAAAGATTTATTTTTATTTAGTCAATTTTATGTTTGTGTCCACATGCCCATAAAGCTCAAGGACTAAAAAGCCAAACATACGATATGAAGGGGTAGTGAAAATGTGAAGAGCAATAATTTGAATATAAAAAAAAAAGGGGTAGATGGATAGAAAACCATGTCGAAGGTCTCTTCTCTCTCTTTTTTTTTTGGTTTGACCATGCATGCTGCATATGTTATGAAGGATAATTGTAAAGCACCATATACTGCCCAAGGAAAGTAGATTACCGAGTGGAACCAAAAATAGAAGAAAATAAAGCGTCATATGAACCGAATCTTTCCCCTTGCTTTTTTTTTTTGAGAATTTAAAGGTATAACGCAAGAAATAACTCCTGGTCATGCAAAATTGCCAACAAAAATGCGTCTTTGGTTTTCTAATTCCTTAACAACATACTATCCAGCATACTATTTAGCATAATAACATACTATCTCAGATGCATCCACTCAAATCTCCTGACCGAGATGGTATGAGGCGAATTTTCTATCAAAAATATTGGTCTGTAGTAGGTAATGACGTTATCTGTTGCGTTTTGAATTTCTTAAATAAAGGTTTTCTCTTACCCCAAGCTAAATTTCACACACATTGTTCTTATTCCTAAATATTTAGAGCCCAAGCAAGCAAATATCTCAATTCGTCTAAAGCCATCTCTAATCCATCTCTAGTGTCTAAATTAGCGTCTAAAGCCATCTCTAATCGATTCCGTGTTCTTTTACCGAATATTATTTCTGAGTCTCAATCGGCTTTTATTCCTGGTCAATTAATCACCAGTAATGTCCTTGTCGCTTATGAAGTCCATCATTATCTTAAATGTAAAAATGCAGGCAAGGAGGAACTCATGTCGATTAAATTGGATATGAGCAAAGCGTATGATCAAGTTGAGTGGATATTTCTCCGAAAAATATTACTCGTTTTAGGTTTCAATTCTAAATTTATTTTCTTAATTTTCAAATGTATATCGACAGTTTATTACTCTTTTTTGCTTAACGGTTTGGAATTTGGCCACTTAGAGCCTAGTCAGGAGCCCAGAGACCAGCTTTCCCCCATATCTATTTATGTCGTGGGCAGAAGCTTTTTCCATTTTATTTCAGGAAGCTAGTCTTTGTGGAAAGTTGGGAGGCATTGCTGTTGCGCCTTGTGCTCCATCCATTACTCATTTGTTTTTTGCCAGATGATACTCTTTTCTTTGGGAAAGCTACAGTGGAGGGGGCTTCAAATTTTATGCAGGTTATCAATCTTTATGAAGGTGCATCAGGCCAGCTGATTAATGTGGAGAAGTCAGTGGTGGTATTTAGCAAGAATACTCCAGAAGCATGTGTTCTTCGAATGCCGGCTGTGGAATCACATGAAAAGTACCTCCGGGGTTGCCTACTTTAGTTGGGAGGTCTTTAATTTTATCAAAGAAAGGGTTTTTAAACGCATTAATGGTTGGAAAGAGCAGCTGTGGTTCGTTTTCTATAATATATTATGCCGCCGTTACACTTTCTGAAAGAAAATGGGATTGGAACCTTCCCAGCTCAGACAGAGAGAGCCCAATTCATTTCAAAAGTGCGTAACAGAAAAATCATAGACGCCACCAGGTACCATACATGTCCCAGTTAATGAATTTATATACATATATATATATATATATATATGGGGCAAAAAACCGCTGTTGTTCTCGAACTTTCAACTTTGTGCACTTTTAGCCCTCCAACTAATAAATGCGTAAATATAGTTCTCTAATTAATAAAAATGTGTAGTCATAGTCCTTCCGTTTAATTTGACTGTTAAGAAGAACGGGATGATTCAAAAATGATACAAAAAATAAAGGGATAATTTTAGAAACCTCCCTTGAGGTTTTTAACAATTTCATTTAGCTCCCTTAAGGTTTTAAAAATTACACATACCTCTCCTTATCATTTAAAATGATAATACTACCCTTAAATATTTTAATAAAATTTCCTTGTTTGATATGTGTATACTTAGAATGACTTTTAAAATTATTTTTTCATTCTTTTTCCTTCTTATTCTTTTTTTTTAAAAAAAGTTTTTTTGCCAATAAAACTGGAGAACTATCACTATCACCTCTAATTTTTATTGTAACCGAATGTCCAACTAGTGATTTTTTTGACGAGTTAACTTTATATGCAATCCAATGTATTTGTTAATCTTTGTTTTCTATTTTTTGGTATTAAAATTAACAATAAATGAAAAGAAAATGGTCCAAAATTACTATTAAATTATGATAATCCAACTACTCGAAAAATTTATAAACTCTAAATGAATTATTTTAATATTTTTTTTCTATCTTATAAATTTAAATCCATAATAAAATACCATCAAAAGTATCCTATCATAGTGATAAAATTATTATTATAGTTGTTTATCAAATAGTAGGTATGGACTTGAAAATTTTGTGACATTTTTCTTATAATTATACTAGATAATCTTATAATTAAATAGGGAAGTAAATTAAAACTCATTACACAAGGGTATTTTTGGATATTCATTTAAAAATTTGAACAAGTCAATATTACTTTAAGGTTTTGTTACTAAAACAATCAAATCAAGCGAAGTAAGTGTAATTTTTCAAATCTCAGGGGAGTTCAGTGAAATTGTTAGAAACCTCTAGGGAGGTTTTTGTAATTATCCCAAAAATAAATGTCATGTGAGTAATCCATGATGCGTTTCCATCCATCTTAACGGCCAAATTGGACGGAAGGACTACAATTACATATTTTTATTAATTGGAGAAATACATTTACACACTTATTAGTTGGAGGACTAAAAGTGCGCAAAGTTGAAAGTTTGAGAACCATCGCAGGTTTTTGCCCTATATATATATATATATATATATATATATATATATATATATATATAAATGCATAAAAAACAAGTTATGTTGAGTAAGATGTTGGATTGAAATTCAAGATTTTGGACTGAAAGTTCAAGATTTTGAGATGAAATTAAAAGATCACATTAAATTTAATGGATTCAGATCTTAATATGTGCAAATGCGTTTGATAATAAAAAATTGAACATCTGAATTAATTAAGTGCCACTGAATTGTCTAAACAAAATTTGCTCTAAAAAATAAGTGATAAACTATACATTTATTACTGAATGTGAAATACACTTAAATGTATTTGATTTAATATTTAAGAATCCAATAACTTAATGGATTCAAATTTTAGATTTCAATTTTATTAAAGTATCCTAAAAATATAGATTATAGATAAAATAATTGTAGATAATAATTTATGTTGAGTAAGCTTTCAAAGCTACGTTTCCCAAAACAAACTTTAGATAATCATTCTGTAATTTTTGCTTTCACTCTAGAAGATGCATACAATAATGGGTGTATACAAAAATGGAAGTTAAATTGATAACACTAAGCTCGCCAATTCTAAAAAAAAATGATAACATTGCCTGCATTAATTCTAGTAATTGATTGAAGACCATAATTAATAGGTGACTATATGGTGCCTAAGGCACACAATAAAATATGGACTTGGTATCATTTATTTATTTTTGTGAAAGGGTAAACCTGTTTTGTAATGTGTCGCAGCTCATTATCATGAAATGAGTGGTAATTTTAAAGCATCAATAGTGAATTCACCTTCATTTTTAACGTTCATATCGTAAAGCCTATTAAAAAATTTCCACCAACACAAATTCCACTTTTAATAGGTTCGAAAATTCACACACAAATTAATCCACAAATCCCATTAACAAAAAAAAAAATAGAAAAAGCAGAAAGTTCTCAACGGAACTTCTATAGTGCGTTGATGCACCGTACGTTGATTCTGACAAATGCTCTGCACTTCATCTGTACATGCGACACGTGTTGGTTGGAGACTACTAGACGGGAGTGGGGTTAATCAAAGGTGGTAACAATGGTATTGACCCAATTTCTAGTGGAATTGAACCACATAAATTGTGAAAGATTATTTTCTCTGTCATTTAAGGCAATTTCTGAACAAGATTTAGGCGTATAATAAAGAAATTATCAACCCCAAACCCCAATATTATGCTAATATGCAATTGGAAAAAATTAAATGAATATTTACTTGAAGTTAAGAAGTGGATACCAATCGGTAGAAAGTGTTTATAACATACTCTGAAATGCCAAAGGACTTCCCAAAAAGTGAGAAGCAGGACAACATCTGAAATATAGTCCAAGTTTGAAGTACATTATATCAAACATATTTCAATATAGGGAAAAAAAAATTACTGGTTAGCATATGTTTGTGCGCACTATTTGTTGATTGGGAGACGGTTCTAAGTAGACGGTTTTGCGACAAATAAGTATACAGGATGTCGATTACTTAGAGTTGTATCTTATGCTGGAAAAATAATTAGACATGTCAGTTAAGTAATATTTCAATTTAAATAAAGTTAGTTAGGAACTAGAACTCGTAACATGGTTGGATATGGTTAGTGAATAAGATATGAATATTGGGGGATAGAATACAACTAGAATTACTAAACAAATTAAGCTTGACACTTTGAATTCAAATTTTACTAACATTGCATAATAACACCTTTGACTGATAATTTTTTTGATAGAAAAACTGGAAAAATTGTATGAAGAAGAAGATAGATCCATATTAATTGCGGAAGAAAGAAAAAATGGTGGAGAAAATCTCCAACTATAAATACCTGAAATAGAACTAGCATTACTATCTAAGCTGAATTCTGTAAACTAACAAAAATATCATTTAACAGCACTCCATAAGCTGAATCATCGGATTCCATATTTTTAAGCATGTTGATAATCTTCAAAGAGTCACCCTCTAAAACAATCTTAAGAACCTTCAACTGAAGTAACGAGGAAATTGCAGATATTGCAGCATAGGTTTCAATTACTTCAGGTGAAAAGATACCTAAGATTTTGTGAAAAATACTAGCAACAAATTTGCCCCATTCATTCCTCACAACAATTCCAACTCTAAAGTTGTTGTCTTCATAGAATATTGCACCATCGAAGTTTGCCTTTAGAAATCTTGCAGAGGGCTTTATCCAATGAAGTTGAGCAGTGGAAGAGCATATTGGAATGTTTGGAAATGTGTTTATTTCATGGTATTTCTATAAGAAATTGATAGAGAGGGAGAGACCAAACTGAGAGGATCACGATAGGAACCATCAAATAATGCATCATTTCGGTTAAGCCGTAGATTCCAAAGAATTATGGCTACCAATTCCATGTCCTGCTTTTTCAAAAGACGAAGAAGGCCAGACAACCAAGACGAAACTTGATCGGTAGAGTCTAATCTTATCTTTAGTGTAAGAAAGCTAAGGGCCCAAGGTTGAATTGCTACTGGACAGCACAAGAAAAGATGATTAACATCATCAATAGGGGCCTTACATAAAGAACAAGTAGGATCAAAATAGACTCCACGACTATTCAACTTGGAAGTTGTAGGTAGAATATCTTTGCAAATTCACCACAAGAATATTTTAACTTTACTTGGTATGTTGAGTTTCCACAAGCAGGGCCAAATATCATCCACAGAACCATTACTACCTGAAGCTACATCTTGTCAATTTGTAGATTGTATTTTGATAAGATGATAGGCAATTTTCACTATGAAGGAGCCATTTTTAGAATAGTGCCAGATGAGCTTATCTTGATTTCATCTGTCACCCAATGGAATACTCATAATCAACTCGATCACATCTAAGGATGGCAACGGGGGCGGTGCCCGCGGGGAGCTATTGGGGCGGAGGTTGGGGCGAGGGTGGGGCAGGGGCGGGGGGAATTTTTTCCCCCCATTTAGAAACGGGGCGGGGAGCCCACCCCTTTGGGATAAAAAAGAGAGATATATATATATATGTACATAATTATATATATAATGATATTATCAATTATAGTACTAATTATACATGTCTATTAATAAAAATTATTAATTATTTATACTAAATTTATTAATACATTTATATTAAATTCCTAACTACACTTAATACAATAACACTTTTTTCTAAAAAAAACACAATAATAATTCAGTGATTGTATTTGAATCAAAAGTAAAAACTTGATTATTTTAGTTATATTTGTTTTATCATATTAGATTGTATTCAAATAACTTTTGTTTAATTATTTTTATGAGTTTCAATTGTGAAGTTACAATGAATAATAATTTGGTGATGTGTTGATATTTTAGTACTTGATTATTTGTTCAAATTTAATTATAATGAAATTATATAATAATTTTTTTAACCCCACGGGTGCCCCCGCGGGGGAAGTAGGGCGGGGCGGGGGCGGGGGACGGGACGGGGACAGGGGAAATTAATAGGCAACGGGGCTGGGGGTGGGGGAGGGGTCCCCCGGCCCACCCCTACCCCATTGCCACCCCTAATCACATCCTACCAAAAAAGCTCTTGAAGCAAATCATATTTCCATTTCCTGCTATTTTCATCAATTAAGCAATCTATAGTGGAGATTTCTAGTAGCACATCAAAACGAGATATAATTTTGAAATTAGAAAGACGTGGAATCCACCTATCTTTCCAAATTTTGATATGATTCCCGTTTCCATCTCATCATCTACTACCAAAAACACCTTTGATTGATAATTAAATAGTTAAAAAAAAACTATAACTACTTAATTTGTTACTCAATAGTTATGTGAACTAAAACATAAAAAAAAGAAGGTCAATTATTATATTAGTGTTATATATGTAATATTAGTTCCCTATATAGTAGGTTGCTGAGTTGGACATATTTATATTCTACCGAGTAAATGCCCTATCTTTTCAAAACGTGGCAAAAAAAATTGTGTTTGTTTTTTTGGTAGATTTCATTCTTTTTCTTTTTTGGTAACAATTAATTTACTATTCATTTTCACTTCATTATTTATAGTAAATTTCAATCAATCATCAATTACTTACCTTATATGCATTTCTATTAATTATACCTTTATTTTTTTTCAATCAACTTATAGCTTTCCTTTTTAATTAGGCACTCGTTAATATATATCTTAGGTGTTAAATTTTTAGAAATATAAGATTAATTAGGGAAAGCGTATAAATGTAAGGGAATTAATTAGAAAAATATATAAATAAAAGAAAAAGTAGTAATTGTTGAGTATATACATGGCAGGTTAGGTGGAATGCATGTGTATTAACGATTATCCATAGGACACCCATTAGAAATACTCATCAAAATTTGGATGAATTTTTTTTTCCCTATCATTGCAATCATTACTACCATTTTTCCTATCATTTAATACTATACCTTCATGTTTCTAAATTCCAATAAATGTATTACTCTCTTACTTTTTATTTGATTGTGCTAATTATAGCTTTCCTTTTACTTAATCAATTAGTCAATCGATCAATCAACCCATGATTTTAATTCTCTTTTTCAATCACACGATCTTCTTTTATCCATCATTAGGGAGATTTACAATTATAAACATATTTGTTATGTGTACAATAATTATGCAATCATGAGCACAAACTAATGCAATTCTAATAATTTTGCATATATGCATTCATATTGTATCGCAACACCTTTAATAATTCATTATATGGTTACAAAAGCAAAAAAAAATCTAGTATTACCTAGACCTTAGATAGTTCCCAATGTATACACTGATACTGTATGAAATGATTTTAAACCCGTTAATATATATACTGATTGCATATGAAGATTCATCCCTAGTTTAGACCTCTTAGATAGTTTGCAAGCATTATATTCCCTTTTTTTAATTTCTTATTTAGTTTACCTTATTACCATTTATGATTTTTTTTTAATTTAAGCAACATCTTCCAATATTTTATCACCATTTTAAGTTAGTTCATTTTTAGGAGATAGTAGTATAAGTGTGGTAGTTTGTCCAAATAACTTTGAATATGCATATACAACCCAAAAATAAAATGATAATTGTTTATATTCTTATCACTCAACGATGATAGTGGTCTGTAATTTAAATGATTGAGATCTATCGCCATCCAAATATAAATTTAATATGAGGGTATGATAACTAAAAGTGACTACAGAATCTCCCTAAATACTAAATAATGCGAATAGATATTCCCTCAAGAACTTGTAAAGTACTTAATGTGTATACGGGTAAATTCTTGCAATAGTGAAAGGAAAATGTCCTACTAGCCTTGAATTTTTGGCTGTGTATTGACTTTTGTTAGCTAAATTAAACTATCTTGGAGTGAAGGCATAAAATCTGCGGCAAATATTGAGAGAATTGTGAACATAGCTAACTTATCTAGCATACACATTTTTTCCCGAGTTTGAATTCTCTCACTTACACTATAAAAAGAAAAAACTATCGTACATTTAACTTCCAACTAACAATGATGTATAGGTAATAAATTATATGCATGGGATATTCCCATAAATAAATGAAATATATTTACACGACAAAGAGTAAATTCTTAAATTAAGAAGAAATAATATTATAGTAGTTGTCAATTTGATTATATGACTTTTTGGTTTGTCTTTACTCATGACAACCAATTATGTTATTTTGATGTAAAAATATCCAAAAACGGTTGAATACAATGTGGGACATTATTATTATTACTCGGATACCTCAATATTTATAAAATTGATTAAATTGGAATCCATTTGGATTTAGCAGTATTTTGAAAAAACTATTTTTGTTGTTCAAGTCTACAGTAATAAACTTTAAAAACAATTTAAAAAATACAACATATCTCAAATACATTAAAAAAATAATTAAAAATTTTCCCTAATTCTTCTTCCCCACACTACCCACTACAATCACCACCACCACCCATCACTGTCTACTACCACCGCCATCACCCCCACACCCGTGACCCTCCTTCCTCTCTCCTCTCTCTCTTTCTTCCTCTCTCTCTTCCCTCCTTCCCCTTATTCTCCTTCTTCTTTCTCCTTCCTCCTCTCCCTTGTCCTTCCTCCCTTTTCCCTTCCCTTTCCCCGCCCCCTAATCCCCTTTCCTCTACTGACCGTGGCCTTCTTGGTCGTGACTAGAAAGGTTGCAGCCAGAAGCTGCGACTAATGGCTTCTGGTTGCAACCAAGAAGGTCACAGCTGAAGTCTTAGATGAAGTCGCGGCCATCATCCACGAGTGGGAGAGAGGTTTGAGGGTCGGAGAGGAGAAGGATGGGGGAGAGAAGGAGAAGAAAGAGGAGGGAGAAGGAAGAGGAGGGGGAGAAAAAGAGGGAAGGGGTGACGGCGGTGAGTGGTGGTGGTGGGTGGTGTAAAATTTTTTAAAAATACCCCAAAAAAGTTGTAAATTATAAAAATATCCCAAAAATGTATTTTAAAAAGCCCTAAAAATACCTTTAAAAAATCCCCAAAACGTCTATAGTACAAGTTATTTATATATATAGTTATAGTAAAGTTTTTAAAAGATACCCCAAAAACAGTTAGTCCAAATGGACTCTTGAGTTTTGAGGTTAAGGTGCAATGATTGACCACAATTTAGGTCAAAATAAAACTTGGCCGAAAGTTTAGTGGGTTAAAATATAATTTTAAAAATTAATCATCTTCCCTGATCGTCACAGTTGCAATGGTGAACTGTCAACCTCTTAGGACGCGTTCCAGACGGAACACGCGCAACTGTGGCAGATTTCGGTCAGTCATGGTCAAGTTGGAAGGCCGAAGGTGAATTGGTTGGGAAAAACTTGGACACATGTTTGATGATGTTTTCTATGCCTATGTATGGGTTTGGGAAAGTTTCAGGGCCAGGAGATGTCTCTAAATTAGTGGGAAAATGAGAGGTGCCTCTACTAGCGGTCCGAAATTTTTAGTTAAGACTACTATAGAGAGGGATAACTGTGACTAAGCCAAGTCAAGACCAAGAGCTGGGGGCTAAGGCTTTATGGGTTATTTCGGATGGTTCCATGCATTTGGAGCCGTGGTACCTAAGTTGCTAAGTGTTGGGGCAAGTTGGGCACGGAACTAAGCAAATGGCGAGAAATTGGGTGCACGGAACTGTACGACCGTTGCTTGTGCGCTCCAAAGACGAATGTTGGGACTGTCTGGCAGTTGCTAGTCGTTTGCTGGAGTTGCGGACGGTTATCAATCAACTCAGACACGTTCTTATCAGTTTCCTAACTTCATGTACCTGCGAGTCGGACCAACGATTGGGTCTTGTTAACTATAACAATGCATATAAATAAATGGCTAGGTAGGGACTAAAGGTAGATAGTGAGAAACACCCTTAGATATTCTGCACGCCAAATGTTTGTAGAATTGTCCTTGTCATCTCTATTGTGAAATACAAGGCTGGCCGTTTGGTTGTAACTTGTGCGTGTTGTTCCTTTGTTTTTGCATAAGTATTCTACGTTGAATACTTATGTGCAAGTGTGAGTGTGAGGGCTGACTGGTAGCGCAGCTTATCAATGCCATTACATGCTTGTTAGGCTAGCGAGCGTAAACACCTCGTAATGGTTTGGTATCAAAGCACTGCTTTGATCCATTAGACTGTGCTTCTGTTATGTGTTTTGTCAGTTAATGATGGTTGGACACAGAAATTCTGTTGCAATGCTAGGAATGGTTGCAATGTCAAGAACTTGCATTCGAGGACTTGATGCAGTGTCTGGGAGATGGCCCAGAGGGCTTCAACGTCATAGAAGTTCTATTGCAGACTAGAGAGATGATCAACACCCTGACTACACAGATGGACTAAACCAGGCAGACAGTTTCTTCCGTTGGGGATGTTGAGATGTTAAGGAATGAAATAACTTCGTCCCATGCAGAGATTGTGGCTTTACAATCGAAGATCAATTTGTTAAAGAAAGCAGTCGACTCTTGTAACACACAGACCTTTCAAAAATCTTCGAAGGGGAAAGTGAAAGTCCCAGATCCGAAACCGTACCAAGGTAGTAGGAGTTCGAAGTATTTGGAAAACTTTCTGTGGGATTGTCGAGTAGCACTTCAAGGCTGTTGACATTCCTGAAGTAGAGAAGATATCAATTGTATCAATGTACCTTAGTGGTAATGTAAAGTTATGGTAGAGAACGGTGCAATCAGACCTACCAAACCCAAGATAGGCACTTGAGACGTACTGAAGGAGGAATTAAAGAAGCAATTCCCTCCCACGAATGTTTCATGAAAAGTTAGAGGTGTATTGTGAAACTTGAAGCAGAATAAGAGCGTACACGAGTACGTTACAGAGTTCCAAGCCTTGATGTTGGATGTAAGGAAAATGTCTGAGGAAGACAGACTCTACACCTTCATCCATGGACTTCAACCGTGGGCACAGATGGAGTTGCGGTGATAAAATGTTCAGACCGTATCTCAAACACTTGCTACTGTCGAGAAGTTGATAGGCTTCAAGTCCATAGGATCCAATAGTGACAAGAAAAAGGAGAAGGGCAAGGATAAGGCTAAGGGCTCGAATGGTGGTCAATTCTCAAAGAAGAATAAAAAAAAGCAGACAGTGACAACGATCGAAACTAACGGTGCTTCCTTTTCTAAGAAGAAGCAAACATCCAACCCAAAGAAGGATGGCTGCTATACCTGTGGAAGACCACACTTAGCCCGCAATTGCCCCAATAAGAAGGACCAGAATATTGGTTCCTTGGTGACAGAAGACAATAGTGACCAGTTGGAGGTCCAGGATGCACAGGTCAACTCTATGTAATTCTTGAACGCCATCACTGATACTAATATCCGTACTCCTTACAATGGCTTGATATATGTGCAGGCTACATTAAATGGTAACCATATATTGGCGATGGTTGATACGAGAGCATCATATAGTTCTATGACAGAAAAAGTGGTGAGTCGGTTCCGATTACAGTTGAAAGACTTGGGCTTCAAAATTGAAGGCTGTAAACTCTAAAGCCAAGCTAGTGCTAGGCATGGCAACTGTAGAATTAGAGTTGGGACTGTGAAAGGGTTTGTGCAATTTCATGACAAGTCAAATAGATGATTTTGACTTGATCCTAGACAAAGGTTTCATAGTTGCAAATAGGATCTATCCAATTCCACACTTGGATGGCGTCATGGTGGATGGTGGCTAGAGTCCAAGCTTTGTTCCTGTAGTAAAGTTGCAGAAACAAAAGAACAATCAACAAAAAAAACATGGTGTCAGCAATAGAGATTGAGTCATGTCTGAGGCGCGGTGAAGTTGTGTATATTGCTGCATTGGTAGAAACCAAACCTAACATGTACCAGGAAGTACCCAATGCTATGGCCCATATTCTAGAAAAATTCACAGATATCATGCCTGCGGAGTTTTCGAGACAGCTTCCTCCATCCTGTGCTGTGGAGCACAGGATCGAGTAGGTTCCAGGAGCCCAACCACCTGCCCAGACTCCTTATAGCATGTCCCCGATAGAGTTGGCTGAGTTGCGATGCCAACTTAATGAATTGCTAGATAGCCAAGTGTTGAGACCGTCAAAGTCTCCGTACGGTACTCTAGTGTTATTCCAGAAGAAGACTGATGGAACGTTGAGATTCTGTGTAGACTATTGTGCCTTGAACAAGATCACGATAAAAAACAAGTACCCATCCCAAATGTGTACGACTTGTTGGATGAGCTAGTGATGGCACGATTCTACACCAAAATTGATTTACAGTTTGGGTACTGGCAAGTCCGAATAGCCCCAGGAGATGAGAAAAAGACGACGGTAGTGACGCGGTATAGTTCTTTTGAATTTGTTGTCATGCCATTCAGTTTGACGAATGCACTTGCTACCTTTTGTGGACTAATGAACGATGTCTTGCACGATTTTCTTGATAAGTTTGTCATAGTGTACTTAGATGACATTAATGTGTATTCGGAATCCCTGAAGGACCATGTAGATCGGAGGGTAGTATTTCGCAAGTTGAGAGAATACGAACTCTATGTAAAGCAAGAAAAGTGTGAGTTTTGCAGGGAGCAAATCACTTTTCTTGGCCATATATTGAACAATGGTCGGATCCAAATGGATCGCAGGAAGGTTGAGGCGATCCTTGACTGGCTTGCACCCCAGAAAGTCGCAGAACTAAGGTCATTCCTTGGTTTGGCCAACTACTACAGGGACTTCATCCAGGGATACTCAAAGATGACATACTAAAGAAGGATAGATCGTGACTGTGAGATTATGAGTATGAAGATGCATTCAGAATACTGAAGAAAGCGGTTGCTTCTGCGCCAGTGTTATAACTTTTGGACTTCACGAAAGTCTTTGAAGTGCATACTGATACTTCAGATCATGCGATTGGAAGAGTGCTTATGCAGGAGAAGCACCCGATTGCATCTGAAAGTAAAAAGCTGAAAGAATGCAAGCAAAGATATAGTACACATGAGAAAGAAATGACAGTTGTTGTTCATTGTCTCGAGATATGGAAGCACTATCTATTAGGAACCTAGTTCGTGATGGTGACTAATAACGTGGACAATACTTACTTCAAGACACAGAGAAAGTTGACCCCGAAACAAGCTCGTTAGCAATAGTTTTTGGCTGAATTCGACTTTGACTGGATTCATAAGTTAGGAAGGGAGAATGCGGTGGTCAACGTACTCAGTAGAAAGTATGTCGAAAAATACGTATTTGTACTTAGTACTGTTGAGACAGACTTCAGGGACAAAATCAAGTGGGAGTCCCCGAGTAATCCAGTTTATCAAAACTTAATGTTCGTGAAGTCAAAGTTTGTCGTTATTGGCTGGAGGATGACTTACTCTTTGCCAATAGTGGTCGAGCATATGTTCCAGCAGGATTGGGACTTAGGCGACAGTTGCTACAAGAGACCCACGATACTTCTTGGATTGGTCATTCGGGAATTGAACGAATGCGGGCATTACTATCGCGTAGCTTCTATTGGCCAAAGGTGGAAGAGGATATTGAAGCATACGTGAAAACTTATTTGATTTGTCAACAAGACAAGGTGGAGACGAAGAAGAAGCCAGACTTGTTGCAACCTTTGCCAATCTCTGATCGACCATGGCAATCAGTTTCTATAGACTTCATTTCGAGATTCTCTAAGGTCGATGGTATGGCTTTTGTCTTTGTAATTATTGACAGATTTTCTAAGTATACTGTGTTTGTTGGTACACCAAAGGAGTGCTCGGTTGATGTTGCCGTTGAGTTATTTTTCAGACATGTTATGATGTATTTCGAATTACCCGAAGATATCATAAGTGACAAGGACACAAGATTCATAGGTAGATTTTGAACCGTGTTGTTCAGGTTGCTAGGTTGTGAACTAAAGTTCTCAACTGCCGCATATTCTTAGACTGATGGACAAACGGAGAGGATCAATGCCTTGCTAGAAGAATACTTAAGGCATTACGTGATGACAAGTTAGAAAAATTGGTTGGAGTTGCTGATGCTGCATAGTTTTACTACAACCTGCACAAGTTATTCGTAACTAAGTTGAGTCCATTTGAGTTAATGAATAGGCAACAACCTCTGACTCCACCTGAAGTTGCTCTTCAAGAGATAGTTTGTTGATCGCACAACAACGCATGAAGAAGTATGCAAACCAACATAGATCAGACTTAGAGTTTCAAGTGGGAGATCAAGTGATGCTGAAACTAACTCCCTAGATTTGAAAGAAAGTAAGTAACAAGACAGTCCATCGTGGGCTCATCCCTGAGTACAATAGACCATTTGAGGTAATCAAAAAGGTGGGTCATATAGCTCAACATCCACCCGACCTTCCATGTGAGTTTTCTGAAACCCTTTAACCAAGACGAGATGGATGGAGGACGGAGGCAAGCAAAGTGTGCCCCGCCAGTGATTCGCAAGCAATTCCAGAAAGATGTGAAGGTTGTGCTGGATTACAGAATGATGGGACAAAGAAAAAAGAATAGATGGACAAACTATCTGATCCATTGGAAGGGCGAAACAAAATTAGATGCTACTTGGGAACGAGATGTTATCTTGTGGCAGTTTCAAAATAAGATTGTTGAGTACCTGAAGAATGTGCAAAAGCAAACTAAGTTGACGAGGGCGTCAACCTCTTTAGATAGGGGTAGTTTGTCAGCCCCTTAAGATGCGGTCCAAACGAAAAGTGCACGACTGTGGTAGATTTCGGCCGATCATGGTCAAGTTGGAAGGCCGAAGGTGAACAGGTCAAGAAAAGTTTGGACACATGTTTGATGATGTTTTTCATGCTTATGTATGAGTTTGGGAAAGTTTCAGGGACAGGGGATGTCTTTAAGTTAGTGGGGGAATGAGGGGTGCCTCTAATAACGATCCAAAGTTTTTAGCCAGGACTACTATATAGAGGGATAACTGTGACTAAACCAAGTCAAGACCAAGGGTATGGAACGACTAGACTTTGTGGGTTATTTCAGATGGTTCCAAGCACTTGGAACCGTGGTGTCTCAGTTGCTAGATGTTGGAGTAAGTTGGGCACAAAACGTAGCAAATGGTGGGAAGTTGGGCACGCAAAATCGTGCGACCATTGCCTGTGCTCGCAAAGACGAACGTTGGGACTGTCTGGCAGTTGCTAGCCGTTGCTGAAGTTACGGAGGGTTACTAGCCAACTCAGACACGTTCGTATCGATTTTCTAACTCATGTACATTTGGGTTGGACCAATGGTTGGGTCTTGTCAACCATAACAATGCCTATAAATAAATGGCTAGGCAGAGACTAAGGGCAGATAGTGAGAAACATCCTTAGAAATTCTGCATGCCAAGTGTTTGTAGAATTGTCCATATAATCTCTACTGTGAAATACAAGGTTGGCTGCTTAGCTTTAATTTGTGCTTGTTTTTTCTTTGTTTTGTCTGAGTGTTCTACGTTGAATACTTGTGCGCAAGTGTGAGTGTGAAGGCTGACTGGTAATGTGACTTACCAGTGCCATTACATGCCTGTTTGGCTAGCGAGATTAAACACCTCGTAACACGAACACTGGTCGCCCATCTTCAACCACCACCAAAAACTTCTTTTCGAGATCAATTCTTGCCCAACATTCATTTTATTCGCTTGAGTCATGATTATGGCATCATTTTTCTTTAGTTTAAACCCTTTGATGATACAAAAACAAGGTCACAATTGAAATTCTGATTCGAAAATTTGAAACTTTCGGGATTGCCTCCTGCTATGGGCTTTTCTCAAACTCGATCATATGCCCAAACAAATTCATCAACCAACGCTCACTCTGCCCTTGGAGGCACCCAATTAACCCCTTTAAAACAATTTTGAAGACACCCGAAACTAGGGTTGGGCAAAAATACTTGTTAATCCAAAAATCTGCCATATCCGATTCGATTCGATTCAACAAATAGGGTTCCGATGTGTATTATTTGATCGGGTCAAAAGAAAATTGGATAATTATTTGTATGCGGTGTCAGTTGGAGTCACATGATTAAGAATCCGTGGGAAGCCGACCCTTCCCACATATATATTTTTTATTTTTATACACATATTACAAAATAATACTTTTGGAGCTAAATAAATAATTTCATTTAACAAAATACATCATAAATATAAAAAATTAAAGTTTATTTATAAGATTCATTTATAGATGTCATGATTTCTTTTTTTTTTTTAAGGAAAGAGTTTAATTAATGTAGAACATATATTTGTAAAAAAGTACTATTTATTTGAATTTTCATTGATTTTGAATTCTTTTAATTTTCTTTTCTCGTATTCTCTTTGCATGTTCATTTTTTGATTGAGAAAAAATCTTTATTAAGTTTTAGATGAATATTAAAAATACAAAATTAAATTACTATAAATTATTTTTTTTAAAAAATAAATGATAACCAGCGTGGTGCGGATATCTGTTGACTCAACCCTACCTTAATGGAAACCCACTCATATACAGGGTGGTTAAGGGTCAGAAGATAACTGTCTTGCAGGATACGGGTCTAGTCAACCAAATGAAGTATAGAACGAGTACTACTTGACCTGTACCCACCCCTACCCAAAACAAATCTTAATAATCATAAAATAGCAACCTGAACTTGCAAAATCCAATTTTCAATTTTCTCCTCAAGATTTAGCATCAAATTTTACAAAAATTACACAAAAACAATCCAATCAACAAATAAATACTCAAGCACTGAATTGACGTTATACTGTATTTGTGCAGGTGCAGCACCGAATTGACATTATCTGACTTGTATGTATGGCAAAATAAAGGAACTATGGAGAGGAGAGGAGAGGGAGGGAGAACGATGCTGAGAGTAAGGGAGGAGATGAATCGGAAAATTTAGATATTTTTTCTTTTTATTTTTCTATATTTTCTATTAACCGGATTTGTAGGTAACATGGATCAAAACAGCCTTATTCTCTTAGTACTTTTTTTTCTTTTTATAAAACACAGGTGCATTAACGCACGACAGAAGCACCCTATCAATCTAAGATCCCAGCCTGCTTGTAGCTTTCGACAGAGTCAACAAGAGTTTCTTCCACTGGCCTATATCTCCAGTCCAGCCTCTCCAATTTTTCTGAGCTAATATTCCATCGGCTTTGATCCTTCACCTCTATAAGTCTGCGAAGAAATGAGTTATATCAAGAAAATATGCAGACAACATAAATGGTTCTTGTAGAGACTCGTAGATGCCACACTTTTGGAAATGGAAATCATGACGGACATGAACAAACAAGAAAATCAGGACAAACGGGGTGTCTGAAAAATGAGACAATTAATTTCAAAGATGGTAATCCACCTCTTAGGGTACTTGTAGTTGGCATAGTTTTTCCTCAGAGTTTCCACCATATCTTTTGTCGTGGTGACGTGAGGTGAACATATGTACCGGCCTTCAGCTTCAGGTCTCCCGTAAACCAAAAGCAGTGCCTCGGCCACATCACGCACATCTACTGTGTTGTAGAATTTGTTTTCTGTTTCTTCACATCCGTCTGTGCAGCCAAGGAGTGAAAAAAAAGAGCAGTTTAATCTCAAAAAAGGAGATGTTATCTGTGCTAATCTCTGAGTTCTTTACTGCATATATGAAACCTACAATCCCTTTGACAAATAGTACAGCAATAAATTCATGCGACAACGTAAACCTTTTATATCTTCAACAACGTCCCAAAGCAAATCAAGCAAACAGTTGAAAGATGCAACCTCTTCAGATGTTATGCCTATTGTCTGTCTCATCTTCCATTAGGTCAAACTCACACAATTTTCACATCAATAAAATTTGAATCGCTTGTGCATATGTCTGGAAAGATTACAATAGCACAATTTAGTATTTTTGGCAGCACTGCTCGTTTAAATTTCCCTGCCATCAAGCAGAAAATTTAATTCCATTCAAACAGTAAAAACCAAACACCACAATCTTAGTTTTTTTTTAAAGATAACTTTGCAAGTTTTTAGAGCATTGCCAAAATCATAAAACTATCAGAATGGCAGATAGCTTACAGGTTTAGAATCTGAAAACCTCAGCTGGCTTGAAGATTAAATAAAAATGCCAAAAAGACGGCAAAGCAGTTATCTCCATGAATATAGTTTCATTCCTAGAAGGTCAACCGCAACCAGGTAGACAGATTTTGTGAAATTTTATTGGCATCAATTCATTGTGTATCATGTAAATAACACTGGAAGCCAGAAGCATAAGAATGATGGGTTACTTGGAAAATTAGCTGATCAACCACATGAAGAAATTCAATTGTTTGACCTTTCAAGTACAAAAAAAAGAAAAAATTGCTAAGCTTTAGAGGTCATCTGAGTTCTAGAGTGACATCCATGCTCACTTAGGCACAAACCAATATCAAGGAGAAAACTGTATCATTTACGACCACTTCCATGCAGAAAGTGAAAGAAAGAAAAATAAAATATAACATAATGGAATCGTTCTCTAATTGATTACGAACACTAGTAAATCACCTTTCAACAGCTTTAAAAGAATCAGGCTGCTAGCATTTGCATCATGCTGAAGCATGGGGCCAAAAATATAGGATGGGCATACAGTTAAAACATCAAGGCCAGTTTCTTTTGCATATTGTAAAGCCTCACTTTCAGCAACCATCTTGGAGTAACAATACCAGTTCTGGAGCAATATTAGTACTAGATGGTCAGCCAGAAACAGTTAGTAGTTGCAAAAATCTGATTTCTCAGCAATCTTAGAAACAGTATGAATAAGACAGTGAATTTTCTGCACAATTACAACACCAAGGTGCAACTGCAAAAAGTCAAATTATGTTGATGCATACATTTATTGCCTTGCAGTATTCGCCGTCTGACCAACACTTCTCATCTATGATTTCACCTTCAGGCAGATTAGGACTCACTACAACAGCTGCAGTAGAGGAAACAACTACAACGCGCTTGACATTTGCTTCAGAACAAGCCTTCAGTACATTAAGGGTACCCTTTACAGCTGGCTCAACAAGTTCAACCTGCAAGAAATCATCATGTTGGCAGAGGTACTAGCACTCAACTCTTCATGCTGAACTGCAGATAGACAGCTAAGTAGTGTCAGTTAACCTGACATCTTTGGAGTGAATGAATACAAAGTTAAAGACTCATGACTGCTTATGCCTGTGATTAACTTGGTTACCAGCATAGGTTATTATTATATGCATTTATTCACTCATTTCAAACATTTGAAAAATCCTTCCTCGAAATGATAGAAAGACAAAGAGCCCCAGTGACTTCATAAGTTTGTACAAACGCTTTAACAAGATTCTATTTTAAGCGATACCCAACTTTAGCTCATGTTTGGCAAAACGCAATAAAATATTATCTGTTATGACAATAGCTGTCTCATAAACAAAAGATATGTTAAAAATGTTATTCTGGGGAAACCAAAAGGAAGAAATATCATAGCAATTGAAACGATTGAAAATGGTCTTGCCTCAGGATTGGGAACAGAGCCTGAAGGAACAGGACTAGCTACATGAAATACGCCATCACAACCCCTGATGGCTGCAGAAATGGAATTGTAATCGAGCAAATCAGCCTTAAAGAGTTTCAAATTCTCAGCTGCTTTGTCAAGTTTCTTCAGATGAACATATTTCTCATCGTCTACAAAACATACACAGCAATGCCCACATCATCAAATAGCGCAGCACACAATTCACAGCAGGTGCTTTTATATATTTCTTCAATTAAACATATTTCTCACCCTTCACAAAACATTTACAGCAATTCCCACTACATCAAATAGGAAACAGCCAATTGACAGCAGGCAAAAAATCAATTGCGGTATTAAAGAGAATGAAACAATCATACAATACCCAAAACAAAAACAGAAAAAAAAACGAGTAGTAAATCAGGAAGGAAGGGTTATGAGGATGAAATACGTACTGGGCTTTCTGAGGGTGGCATGAACAGTATAATGGCGGGAAAGGAGTAGCTTGACAACCCAAGATGCCAGGTATCCCCCTGCTCCTGTAACACACACTGTCCTGTCCTTCTCAGCCTCCCACGCTGCCATGTCTGATTGCTTACCAGTAGCAGTAGCGCGATTAGTATTTTAGCACCAAATTCACTATAGACTGATCAAGAAGGTGGGTGAAGTTCTATTCTTTTCTTTTTTATGAATATTAATTCTTTTTTGGTTCGACAAGGCAGAGATTTCGTCGATTCTTAAAGAGGAGGACTGAAGAAGAGGGCGGTTGGAGGAGGAGGAGGCGGAGGTGGTGGTGTTGGAATTTTGAATAGACAAGTCCTGTATGTAGGAGCTAGCTGATTCCAGCAGCCTCTGTCATTACTAGTAGTAACCAGCAGCTAGCAGGCTTGGGGGCTTATACATAGCAGCAGACCAATGGTCCTGTTGCGATTTGCACGGCTCTTGGATGACGTATGGTTTCAAGGTTTTGGGGCTGCCCTCAGGGGCGGGCCGGGGCGGGTGGGGAAACGGTACTACTGATAAATGTATGTATAACGAAATTTGAGATATTTCTAGCAATCTGTTAGTAAAATTTATTTTTATAAAAAAAAGGGGTAAAAGTGCATAATATTATTAAGTTATAGTAAAACTTGATGCATATATCAATAAAATAAGATATTCTGTGCATTTGAATACAATAGTATAATATGATTTTATCATTGTCAGATGTTTAACAAATTTATTAATGGATATTAAAGTGTTACATTTTATCTCATATTTTCCCAATTTATGACTCAGATTTTAAATTGATTAACTCATTAGAGAATAAAAAACTCATCCCGTTGCTAAACTGGACAAGTAACAAAAACTCATGTCCATAATGGGTTTTTGCTTCTGATTCAAATCCTACAATGTGAACCAAACCCCAAATCCCTCCATTATAACGGAAACACAAACTAAACTATTTAATATTCAAATCAAGTTTCGCTCAGTAAAAATTTGTTCGAATTTGATTCGCAAACTAACCTAATCAAGTTAGAATAACATTTTATGTTTGAAAAAATTTTTAACTGCGGCTCAAGCTTAGCTCAATAATTATAAAATTGGATTTTATAGGTAAAAATTACTCGAACTCGACTCAATAAAAATTCTTTTGAATGTGACTTAGTAAATAAACAAGCCAATCTTAAATACTATTTCAAAATTCTTTAAAATAAATAAACAAGATACTTGGTTTGATTAGACACACTCACACCCCTATTTTTCATATACTCGATAACAATATATTTTTACAATTGAGTTTTGGGACATGTTTATCATTTTTTAAAACCTTTTTTTATTTCTCGTTTTTGTAGGAAAAAAAACTAAAGGATGTGTTTGGATAGGAGACCAATAAAAGGAATAACTAGTTCTTAGATAACTTTTCTAGGCACAACTCCTCTAGTACCCAGAAAACTGGTCTACTTTGACTGTGGGTTTTCCTTTAGTCATGCCATTTTGTCATTAGTGATGATTGCTTCTTCTAAACCTTAGCTCACTGCACACGCCATGCGCATGAAAATCCAAACTTCAAATAAATTAATTTGAACTCGTCAACTTGCAAAATAAGATAATTTGGGTTTCGTTTGGTATGATGTAGTAAGGGAAAATTTAATTACTATATTTATGATTCTTGATTAATGTGATTGCTCATCTATCACCACGTATCAATTTAATACCTTATCTTCATTTAAATGTGACGATTGTAGAATTGATGGCTGAAAATGAAGGAAACTGAAAAACAAATGTCCTGTGAGTGCAGGTGCATGGTTAAAACAATACAAATTACAACCAATTCGATCCCTTGTTTTTAAGGTTTTGATCGTTTTGGTTCCTTGGTATCATGACAAGCCAATTTTGCCTCTTAAATTTAAATATATGGTTAAGGAGATCCTTTTGATGGAAATTTGGGTTGCTAAAGAAGTGAAGAGACCATTTAGTGCCTTTCGGGTCACATCCGTCTCAACAGTATATTAAAGTTTCAAAAAATCTCAAATAAGTCATAAAACTAACCCCAAAACTCTTTATCGTGAAGAAAATAAATTTTTATAACTTTAAAATAAATCAAACAAAAAACCTTAAACATAATTACGGAATTTGTGCCATTTTCGAGTTGAAATATCATGAAAAGGAGTAACAAAAGGTGAAAGAAAAATGCATAAACTTATGTTTGACATAGTATAAAAAACTTTTATTTCATTATATTGAAGAGTTTTGGGTGAGTTTAGGCTTTTAGGATTTTATTTGAATGCTTGGTGTTTTCTGCAAGATGGCACGAAGTACCCTCTAAGGTCTCTTAACTCCATTAACAACTCTAAATTAGCCTTGACCAAATTCTTCAAAATTAAGAAAAATTGGTTCGCCATAATACAAAGGGACTATTTTGTTAATACATTGGAGATAAGAAACCAAATTAATTAATTTTTATTGTTTGCGTAACTCAAAGGGATTTCTCCGTTAGCTTCCCACAATTTTGCTACATTAGTCTCTTTTGATGGAGATAGAGCACTAACTCACAATTGTATTAGAACTTAACTTACGCTATAACCGTTAGGATTTTCTTATATTCATTCGACTACTCAATAAGCATCCTATTTTATAATAACTATCCTACACCTCTTCAAAGCCTAATAAGATGAAGAAAATCTCTTTTCTAGCATCTTACTGCCTTATATCCAGTATTGAGGGAAAAAATTTAATCACATTACAGTCTGAGAATTTGAATCCAGCAATTTCATGGTCTGTTGTAGTCACCCCAAGTAGGTTCTCCAGTAAAACAGGGTCGTGAGGCAAAATGCACATCAAATAGGTCAATTGTCGATCTTTGATTATGTCTACACTTTCAAAAGATAGGCTTAATCATATTAGTGGAAATAACTCATAGTTCATCATATATTAATTTGCTATTCAATTTAGTTTGAATACATGATCAATGTTATCATATGCCAAAAAAGATTGAGGATACTTTTGACCTAGTTCTTTGCACTAACTTGAAATCCACCAATTGT
Source organism: Coffea humblotiana (assembly GCA_023065735.1). NCBI lineage: Eukaryota > Viridiplantae > Streptophyta > Magnoliopsida > Gentianales > Rubiaceae > Coffea > Coffea humblotiana. The sequence goes on along the minus strand of CM041209.1, from coordinate 47,456,002 downwards.
TCTTTCTTTGATGCACTTGCAAAATCTCCTGCAAAAGCAAACTAACTCAATTGGTGAATTTTGGCTAACTGAGAGCCCCTATCTTCTTTTTATTTCTTTAGCACAAGCGAAGAATGAATTTATGCATAATAACCGTGTGATTCTAATGAGATATGATTTTTTTGGTTTTGCATGCTGGTTAAACAATTGTTCAAGCTCTTATCTCGGTTTTGCTACTTCACCAGTATGTGGATGTTGCTGCTAAAGAAATTTACATTTGTCATTAGAAGAATTTTCTATTTTATGACTGGCAAGTGATTTGGTATCTTAGCAGTTCATCGATTTTGGTGCTTTGTTTACAATTTAATTGGCTTCAATGGTCCATCCATATAGAAACTTGGAATTTACCCTTTTATTTGCTTTTGCATGAGCAAAGATTAGTAATTTTTAATCATATTTTTGGATTCCTCTATTCTGGCCATAGCGAAGAATCTACCTTTTTGTACTTGTGTATTTGCACACCAAACATCATTAGGCTGTCTACTTTTGACATTATTCTTGAATTACTCCGTATAGAATGTGTATTAGCTACTGGAAGCAAATGCATCATCGTTGGCAATTACTAAACGGAAAATATGCATGCCATTACTATTTTCACTGAAATTAGCATCTAACTTAAAGTGATCTAATTAAAGGTTAACTACATTGGTTCTGTTGATGTCGCAATTGCAGGAGGTTCAGAAGATAATGAAAGGCTTGTCTAAGATTTCTCAAGGTGTTAGGTTTATATTGTTGGATTTACTTGTTCTATTTTCATTCTTCTCCGATGTCATTATTGCTAAAGTTCAATTCTTGCGTTGGCTGCTAAACCAAGATTGATGTAATTGCATGTTGTACCTGAGATAATAGAAATAATAAAAACAAGAGAGTTTGCAATTCAATTGATTAAGGGAAGAACAGAGAAAATCCCTGAAAATGGGAATTAAAGAAAAAGGAAACCCTAAAACTAGTTTCCAAGAACGATTCTGTCTATTTGGATCCAAACGCGGAACACATAATTATTAAGATATCAAATACACAACAATTTAATGACAAACGAGCCACAAGCATGAAAGATAAACGATACATAATATTTAACGTAGTTCGGCTCTACGATTGAGTCTACGTCCATGGAGAGAAACTCGTTCTTTATTATGAAAGGAAAACTCTATACAAGAATACAACTTGAACCCAAGTCCAACCCTTATATACCATCTCTTATCTCCCAAGAACTCTCTCTCACCACTCATGTATAAGGCTACATGTTACCCTTATGTGCCATTGTGCGTCTCTTTGTAGTATGTCAACCCATCTATTTATAGAGAACATTATTTGGCCAATACTCAAATAACAACAAGAAACTAATTCTAACTCCTAAACTTATACAAAATAGGAAATAACTTCTAATCCTAAATAAAATAGGAAATTCATTGGCTACTACTTCAAGTAACTAAAACCAAATAGAAAACTATTTACTTCCACACAAAATAAGAAACCTGTCTAAATAAAAGTAAGACAATTTTCTAACAAATCTCCACCTTGGCGAAAATTTTTTTTAGCAATCATTTGCCTTAAACTATCAAATAATATGGTACCGAACTGCGCACCCGAATCAATACAACCCTTATACCAAATTAATTCAATCGGCAAATGAACATGTGTAATTATTCCGAGTCCAACTTTTAGTTGACTCATGAGAAGATGTCTCAAATCATCATCTTTTTTTGTAGGATTTTTTCTCACCACCATTTGTAACTCGAGATCCCCTTTTGTGAGCTTTAACTCTAATCATTGAGGCAATCAAGTGGTAAAATCACCATACTTCTTTCCATCCTCAAAATTGTCTCGCCAAGTGTGGTTTCCAATACTTCACCTAAAACGAAAAAACTCGTAACTGTTAGAGTCTTCTGGCGCATGAAAACTAGATCTCTTTGTTTCTGTGGGACACTTGCCACAGCACCCAAAAAACATAACCAAAATCTAAAATTCACCGGGATAAAGTATCAACCGTTAGAGGTGTGAGAAAGTCTCCACTCATTCATGTCCAAAATCAACATTGGACTTAACCTTTTTTTTGACCTTTGAATCACCTATTTAGATTTGCTGTCAAGTGCCTCCATGTTTTTCGACTTTCCATCTTTCACCATCAATACTTTTTGTCAAGTCATTGAAACAAGAATACCACTCATTAAATTGTTCAATTAGTAACAGCTACTAATACATTTGATCTCAATAATTAACTAGGATCCAACCTTGAACAACGAAACTCTTGATCCAATCATTTAGTTTATTAGGATCCAAGTGTTTGAAAGCAATCCAGTCTCGCCACCAGCCTCTGATGCCACTTGTTAGTATCTAAACGCGGAACACATAACTATTGAGATATCAAGTGCATAACAATTTAATGACAAACAAGCCACAAGTATGAAAGAAATTCGTTCTTTATTATGAGAGGAAAACCCTATACAAGAATATAACTTGAACCCAAATCCAACTCTTGTATACCATATCTCATCTCCCAAGAACCCTCTCTCACCACCCTTATATAAGACTATATGTTACCCTTGTGTGTCTCCTTGTAGTATGCCAATCCACCTATTTATAGGGAACATTATTTGGCCAAAATCCAAATAACAACAAGAAACTAATTCTAATTACTAGACTTACATAGAATAGAAAATAACTTCTAATCCTAAACAAAATAGGAAATTTCTTGGCTACTATTTTAAGTAAGTAAAATCAATTAGAAAACTAGTTATTTTCACGTAAAATAAGAAACATGTCTAAAAGAAATTAAGCCAATTTTCTAACAAATATTTGATAAAAAGAAATATCTCGAGAGAGTCTAACAAATAACCTAATATGTAAGTCAGGAACCCAATTATGACTTAAAAGTTTAAATCATTAGGTCTTGGACCCTTATTTACATATCAACCGCTCTTGCTCTATTTCTCGGACCAATATGGGACATAACCCTTTACTCATGAATCTAACAAATCTTCCCCTTCATGAATAACCCTTACATTAAACCTAAATTTACAGCCCTTTTTCGAACCCATTTTAATACTCAACGCAAGTTCACCTTATCATTTAAGATCACCTCTTCTCTCAAACATGAATCCACTCTTCTTCAGCATCTAAACTGTATTTTGGACCCCTGCCAATCTTTGGCTTCTTGATCTAACACCAATCTAACCCCCTGCCAAATCCATAGCGCACCTGGTCCAACATCAACCAAACTCTTTAGCACTTCGGTCCACCACTAAGAAGAAAATTTTCACCAATCCAATTCTAAAAAGGATCCACTTGCCCATAATTAGCCCAGTCTTGCAATCTAAAACTCTGATACCAATTTGATAGGGAGGAAACGCCTCGAGAAAGTCTACCAAAGAGGCTAATATATAAGTTAGGAACCCAATTCTGATCCAAAAATTTAAGCCATTAGGTCCTGGACCCTTATTTACATATTAACCGTTCTTTCTCTATCTCTTGGATCAATTTAGGATATAATCCTTTATTCATAAATCTAATGCTGTCAAAGACAAAAAACAAAGAAAATAGTATCAAAGACTATATCGTTATTCAAAAAACAAGCAGCACTTGAAAGTGAATATTGCAGAAAGTAGAAGATCCCACTACAATTTACTAATTTAAAGAGCTGCAATTAAGAAATGAAGAAGACAACTCGGAGAATTGGGACTGTTATTGGTTGATGAATGAGTAGAAAGAATGTAGATGAAGATGATAATTAGTTACAAGTAAGAGAAGCCAGAAATTCAAGAACTACCTTCAACTAACCACCTTCCTCTCTTTTATTTTGCTTCTACACTTGTTCAAGTCAGCTAATTCATTACAAAAAATTAACTGACACACAAGAATTATAAGAATTTATTCATTAAGTCCCTATCATACTTGCTTTATTACAAAAAAAAAATCCTTGTCAATAAAACTAAGGTAACAAATACCTACCTCTCAGAGAATTCTTGTCCTCAAGGATTAAATTTAACTGCTGTTTAAGGTCAAACCAGAACCCCCAAATAGCATCTTCAAGAAAAGAATTGCTTCATTGCACCAAAACTTTTGCAGCAAGAGAGTTACCACATTTCATCAATTTCTGATCAAGTATGGCTATAGGCTCCATTATAATTATCCTTGTGTATTGATTGCAAAAGGGATGTGTGATGTAACTGGAGAGTGCCCACTTTCTTCTTCAGAAGAGATACATGAAAGATAGAGTGTATTTTTTGCCATATTAGGAAGCTGAAGCTGATATGCAACAGGGTGTACTCTTTTGATCACTTGGAAAGGTTCAAAAAAACTTAGAAGCTAACTTCTGACAAGAGTGTTGGCATCTACAGTTGCAGCTTCACATATACCCAATCTTCTACCTGGAATTGTCTGTCAGACCTGTGTTGGTCAGCTTGTTGCTTCATCCAGTTTTGCGCCTTATGAAGGTTATGCTTTAAGTGATACAAAACTATCTCTCTTGCTGCCAAGATTCTATCCACCACTTCTACTACTAAATTCCCAAGTAGATAAGGCAGAAGCAGGGATAGTGCATGACCATACACCACCTCAAATTGGATAACCTTAGTAGCAGTATGAAAGTTGGCATTGTACCAATATTCAGCCAAGGGTAACTAGACAGACACTGCTTTGGAAAATCTCCACACATGCACCTCAAATATTAATCCAAACACCTGTTTACCACCTCAATTTGAACATCTGACTGAGGGTGGTAGGTAGAAGAGCTGTTAATCTGTACTTTTAGTAACTTCAAAAGTTCTTGCCAAAAAGTGCTAATGAATACCACATCCTTGTCACTAACAATGCTCTGAGACAACCCGTGAAGTCCATAGATTTGATCCAGGAATATGTGCAACTACCGAGAAGTGTGCATACTTAACCTATCAACCACCAGCAAGATGGCCTGTTTATCATGTGCATTTGGTAAACCTTCCATAAAGTCCATGGAAATTCACTCCAAACCTTTTGAGGCACACATAAAAGTTGTAATAAACCTAGATAAGCAGTATTATCAGATTTGTTACGCCGACAAACATCACATGCAGCCACACAGTTGACTATGTCTTGATACATTGTTCTCTAATAAACCACTGACTTCAACTTTTTGTAGGTAGCATAAACTCATGAATGCCTCCAACAGCACTAGAATGCCAAAAGTGAATTATATTATTCTTGAATTGGCTGTCATTTTCTACCACTAGTCTCCCTTTCCTCCTTAACTGCTAGTTGCTCCATGTGTAATAAGGTGAGACCTTAGAAAGATCATTGTAATTGAGTGATCAAGGTCTGTAGCCTTATATCTATTTGTCATCCCTTTTTAATCACTGTCAATGATCACTGTCAACAATGATAATGGCAACAGCTTCTCCTAGTTTTGCTGGTCTTCTAGAGAGAGCATCTCCCACCATATTATCTGCTTCTTTCCTATATTGAAGCTTATAATCAAGTCTCACCAGCTTAGCCTTCCATTTCTGCTGCATAAGAGTGTTCAATCTTTGTTCCATCATATATTCATTACTTTAATGGCCAGTTTTAATGATAAAGTACCTTCAAAGTAGATAAGGTCTCCACTTCTATACAGTAGTAAATATGGCCATCATCTTATGTTCATATACTAATAGTGCTTGATGTGATATTACTAGAGTCTTACTAAAAAAAGCTATAGGTCTTCCTTTCTAAGAAAGAACAGCACCAATACCTCCTCTTGAGGCATTTGTTTCCAGTAAAAATTTCAAAGAAAAATCAGGAAGTGCAAGGATTGGAGCTGTTGAATTAAGAAACTGAAAGATTTGAGTAGCTTCAGGAGTCCACTCAAACCAATTTTGCATGAACAAGTCTATAAGAGGTTTGACAATCTTCCCATAATCTCTGATAAACCTTTCGTAGTAGCTAGTGAGGCCCAAGAAATCCCCAGTTTTTTTTGAACTGCTCGACCTCTTAAAATCTTTCTTGCTAGATGATTCTTGAGAGCTTGAGTGTAATGACAATATACGAGAATGCAATAAAGGTTTAGTAGTTTTATAAGTATGGCTATTAGATGCAGTGCTACTACAGTAAGTCTGGACAAGCAGAGAAGACTTAGGAATCTATTTACCTTTCTGATGATACAAGGGTTTAGCTTCTTCCATTATTGCTAGACTCTGAGCTTGATACAATGATTTAGGCATGAACATCCTCACAGCAAGTTGAATCTCCTCCTTCAAACCACTCAAGAAGAAATTAACAGCATAATCCTTTGGAAGTTTAAGTCTATTCAACAATTCCTCTAACACCTCTTGATACTTCCTCACCATGCCCCTCTGCCTTAGACTCATCCACTCACTCATGGGATCATCATACAGATAATCACCAAATCCGGATGACATTTCTTGGACGTACTCCTCCCAGTTGGGCAGCTCTCTAGTGATTCTTGATCTCATGAACACCTAGTGCCATTGAAGAACCTTGCCCTCTAGATGCATTGCCGCCATCTTAACTTTCACAATGGCTGGTGTTTCATCCATATCAAAGAACAGCTCCGTTTTGTATAACTACCCACTAAAATCTTCACCAAAGAACTTTGAAAAATCCATCCTGGAGAACTTTGTCAGAGCTTGATTGCCCCTATTCTGGTTGGTTTGCCAATCGGTTCCTGAAGAATTGGTTATAGATGGACTTCTCTGAGAGTGAAGCTCCAGAACTAGTGATTTTAGGGCTGCCATTTCCCTTTCAAACTGTTCTCTCTGCTCTTTCAACAAAGCCGGCATGTTCTTCTCCAATTTCTTGGAGTCCTAAGATCTAGTATCTACCGCCATTGATTCTTGTAAAGAAACGAGGCTCTGATACCACTGTTGCAAAAAGTAGACGATCCCACTACAATTTATGTTCGAGGGGAGTACACGAATAATTTATAATGTTCAAGCTAACCACCTCGAATTTGACAGCTACTAAGAAGTCCAGTAGGATTGAGGTACGTTGAATGCTCTCTGTAAGATGATACACTCCCCTACGGTATTTTCTTTTAATTGATGTAGAAGATCTAGCGCACCGCATCTAGGATACAACAGCCCAAATCTATGTTGTTGCTTCCCTTTGATCTGCACAACCAAGAGAAGCAGCAACTTCCCAATATCTTACTTTACTCAAAGAAAATTAGAATAAGGGAGAAAGAAATGAGTATATGGAAAAGTAATAATTAGAATAATCTTGTGTTGAGAGAAGTGTGTAAGAAATTCTCCAAAGAACTTCACTCTTTATAGACTACAAAAACCTTTAGAAAATAGGTTGAATGTTCAAGTTCAATGTATAATGATTTTTTCACATTAAATTGTAGTTAAAATGTAGAATTTGTAACCTAAAAATTGATTCATGTTTGAATAGCTTATAATGACTCAATAATTATTCATTTGACCAAATTATTCATTCGTAACTCCTATTCAAATAATTGTATAATAACTCCATTAAAAAATGTATTGTAACTCCCAACATTAGAATTCTCATAACTCCAAAATAAATTACATTGTAATTCCTTGTAAATATCTGGTGAAGGAAAATTTAAGATTTTATTAAAATACATTGACATTCCGCCACTCATTTTAATAAAATTTGAAAGAGATAAAAATTTGGACAAAGTGAGAACATCATGTATAATGAAAGTGGCATTACCTTGAAACTTTCATTTAGTATTTCCATAATCCTCATATTAGAGTCAAAATGGACTAAAACCTTGAAACTAAGACTACTTTAAGATATGTAAGATTATGTCATACACATGATATTCAAGATATTAATTAACAAACTTCTTAAACCAGCACATTACGACCTTGTGCTTTATCCTAGATTCATGAGTACCTTAGAGAATTAACCAAATTCTCATAGGGAGCGGCATTTACTTCCACACTTATATAGGTGAGTCTATTAAGAATACTCCTAAGGCATCCAACCCATAAAGGGCTATAGAACTCATTAAAAGATATATATCAAATCTTAACCTTTTCTTCGTCATAAAATCACGTGCATACTTTACACCATATGGAGGAATTTTAAAATATATGCATGCTTTTCACCCAAACCATTCTATGATTCGTTTGTTCCTGACCTAGTTCTTGAGATCTCCGATCCCTAGATAGTTGTATCCTTATAGAAGGTTTCAATTTAAAAATTTGGACAAATTACATTTTACCCCCCTGTGGTTTAGTGCTTTTTTACATAACCCTCCTATGGTTTCAAAAACTATACATAACCCCCTCATGGTTTGGATTAAAGTGTCAAAGTGACGGAAATAGTCATTCGTAACGGAACTTCTAGAAATGTCGAAATTACCCTTATAAATACATGACATACTAATCCCGTATGATTTTTATATTTTACTATATAACCCCCTTATGGTTTAATACTTTACCATATAACCCCCTTATGATTTTCAAAATATACACATAACCCCCCTTGGTTAATAAATAATTTTCAACTTTATATAAGGGTATTTTTGACATTTGAGGTGGCTCCGTTACGAATGATCATTTCCGTCACTTTGACATTTTAATCCAAACCATGAGGGGATTATATATAGCTTTTGAAACCATAGGAGGGTTATATGAAAAACCGCTAAACCACAAGGGGGTAAAGTGGAATTTGCCCTAAAAATTTTTAGGCTTAAGTCTCATTCCCTTTGATGTTTGAAAAATTTGTTCTCTAACTAAAGCTTTCATTAATGGATCAGCGAGATTTCTTTTGATCTCACATGGTCTATATTTGTAGCACTATCACATAAATATGATCTCACAATACTGTATTTTCTTCTAATAGCTTTGGACTTTTCATTATAATATTTGTTATATACTCTACCAATTGTAGCAGTACTATCACAATGTAAAAGTATAGGTGGTATTAGTTTATCCCAAATGAGAATTTTAGATATTAAATCTCTTAACCAACTAACCTCTTCACCAACAGAAGCTAAAGCTATAAGCTTTGCTTCCATAGCAAATTTAGCAATAATGTGTTGTTTTTTAGATCTCCAACACACAGTTGCACCACCCAAAATAAAAATATAAACAGTGGTAGATAATGAATCACCAGATTGAGAATTTCAATTTGCATCATTAAACCCTTCTAGAATAGCCAGATAATTTTTATAAAGTAAACCATAATTTATAGTACCTTTAAGGTATTTCATAACATGAACAATAGCATTCCAATGATCATAACTAGGTTTTACTTGTAAATCTACCCAAAATATTTACAGCATAAGCAATATCTGGTCGAATACAATCAATGGCATATATCAAACTTCCAATTATACTTGCATATTTATGCTAATTTAACACAAATGCATCATTCTCGTTAGATATAAATGCACAATAGAATCAAAAGGAGAGGTCATAATATATTTTTAAGTATTTTTTCAATATAATGTGCTTGATCTAACATAATTTCTCTAGAGGTTCTAGCAATTGTCATACCAAATATTACATTAGGTTCACCTAGATCTTTCATATCAAAATTACGTTTTAGTAACCCCTTGGTATTTTCAATAATATTCAAACCAATCCCAAAAATTAAAAGATCATCAACATACAAGCATATAATAACATGATCATCTGCAATAGATTTATAGTAAATACATTTATCACTTTCATTTATTTTAAAATTATTTGATATCATGCTCTTATCCATTTTTTCATGCCATTGCTTAGGAACTTGTTTCAAAACACATAAAGATCTTGTTAACTTACAAATTTTGTTTTCATGACTAGGTTGTATAAAACCTTGCGTTTGATCCATACATATTCTTCTTCTAAAGCTCCGTTCAAAAAAACTGTTTTTACATTCATTTGATGAATTTTGAAGATTATGAGTGGCAACAATAACTATAAGCAATCTTATTGATGTAACTCTTGTTACTGGTGAATAAGTATTAAAAAAGTCTACATTTTCATTTTGCTTAAATCCTTTAGCTACAAGTCTTGCTTTATGTTTATCTATTGTACCATCTGATTTTAATTTTCTTCTAAGTACCCATTTATATCCAATAGTTTTACAACTAGTAGGTAAATCAACTAACTTCCAAGTTTTACTTGACAATAAAAATTCCATCTCTTCATTTATAGCTTCTTTCCAAAAAACAAAATCAGGTGAGTTTAAAATGTCTTCTATAGTTTTTGGATCACCATCTACATTATAAATTAAATCATTTGGCCCAAAGTCTTTTTCTACTCTAGCTCTTTTGCTTCTTCTCAAATTTTCATTAGTTCCAGAATTTTTAAAATGTGAAGAACTAGTTTCATTTTCACGATTTATTATTTTTTCCTCTTCACCCCCACTATTTCTTAATTTAAATGAAATTTTTTTTCATGAAAAATTGAATTAAATGATCCTATTATAATGTTACTTTCTATGTCATAAAATTTATAAGCTTTAATGGTTAAGGCATATCCAACAAATGCTCACATTTTAGCTCTAATATCTAATTTAGGAATCTAGATTAGCTAATCTAACATATGCCAAACAACCCCAAATACGAAGATAGTTTCTGATAAGTTACATTTGTGTCATTAATTTTATAATTATTTCCCTCTTTTATCTTACCAAATATTGTGTTAATTAGCATATTCTATTTGCTTTTGGTAATTTGTACTGGTTGCCGAGATTTGGATAGAGAGAAAGAAAAGATGTGAGTTTTTCGCTAAATTTGCTGATCAGCATGGTCACGTCAAAGTTAAACTCTGCACATCCTAAGGAGGCTCAGGATTGGACACGTATTATCCAGCCGTGCATTTAAGTCTCGAAAGTGGGGTCACGATGTTTTATCAGATGATTGTTATATACTTTCTAATTTGATTTGAATTAGTAATAGCAGTTTTGTAAGGACCGGAAAACTTATTTTATATTGTATCTTATTTTCTTGGATACATTTTTTTTTACTTTACTTTATTTGCCTTAATTTCTTGGATACTTTATAAGTGAGTCAAGATTTTATTATTTGTCTTTTATAAGTTAGAGCATTTATGAAAATGGGATCCACTAGTGAGGTGTGTGTGATAAATTTGGAAGATTAGGAGGAGTTGGATGCAAAGGGATATTATTTATAAGGAGTGAAGAGATAATTAGAAGTTGGCTAGATATTTTAGTGTTTGAAAGATAATTCTCTTGATTTACTATTTGTCATAAAACCATAGAATCTTAACTTTGACTAAGACCAAATTTTCTTCTTATCCAACCAAGATAATTAGGTCATTAATTAGACACTAATCATTGCCTTGCCAAGTGTCACTCATTTATGGAACTTTGACCAAGACTTCTCTTGAACTTTCTCTTAGAAGTTGGGTCAAAATTCCCTTCCTTTCTTTCTACTTCTTGGCTGAACTTCCTAGCAAGAAAAGAGAGGGAAAAACTCTAAAATTTCAACTTGGTCCCTTGCTTGAATCCTTGAAAAATTTATTCTAGAATCTTACTTCAATCCATAAAAAGTTGTGACAAGGAAGGAAGAAAGGCTCTTGTGGAGAGATTTGAGGAAAAAGGAAGCTCTTGGTTGCATTTCTTCCTAGGGTTTGAAGGTATCAAGTTAAGAAACCTTCTTTTCTTTCTTATCTTTCTTTTTTGATGGATATATGACTTGATTATGGAAGGTTTGAGAAAGATTTCATGGTTTTGTGAGGTTGATTGAATTTTCCAACTTTGAGTTATAATTGTCCAGCCTTGAGATGAACACTTCTAGTTTTGATATGACTTGTGGGTTTGGATATCTTGTTGGAGATGCATTTTTAGCTTTATTATACGAATTTCTAGCTCTAGTAGTTAATTTTCAGCCTTGTTATGCTAATTTTCAATCTTGGAATGTGATTTTCAGCTTTGAATGCCTTTTAGGCCTTGACACGGGAATTTTCAACTTTAGTATGAATTTTTAGTTTTGCTATAGAATTTTCCAACTTTGGTTGTAATTCTAACTTAAGGCAAAAATTTTCAGCCTTCACATAGTTAGTTTTGTAGCAATTTCTTTGTTAGAAATTGACATTATATGCCTTATAACACGTTGGTTAGTTTAAATTGTGGATTTGTTACATAAACATGAAAGAAAGTTGGGGAGTTTGGCTAGAGGAAAGTTTGGAAAAAAACATTCTTTGGCTTGCTAAAAATTTCCGCAGAGAGCTCTGCACAGCTTTAGGAAATTGGTTATAACTTCATGTAGAAAAGTCGGAATTGAGTTCCGTCTATTGCGTTTGAAACTAAATTCAGAGTACTTTCTACCGTGTAAATTTCAAAATTTTTCTCAATTTCTATGAATATCTGTTATTTTCCAAAATTGACCGAATTTTCACACCTGTTCTGTTTTTCTACCGGATGAAGCAGTAACTTAAGATTAGAATTTGATTGAATTGTGGATAGAATCTTACAAATGTGTCTTCTGGGAAATTGTAACCCTTTGAGTTAATTTTCTAAAGGTATAAAGTTTATAAATTTTGAACTTAAAAAGCTTGAAATATGATTTTTCAAATAGTATCGCGCAAAACTGGAGAAAATTCTGTTCTTCAAAAGCTGTTCTTGCTCTCATTTCCAAATTCAAGTTGGAGTTGTAGAACCATTTTGAGTTTGGTTTTATGATTGGAGTTGGGATAACTTGGTTGGTTTGGAAGTGTTTTCCTTTGAATATTATAGTTTGAAGCAGTGGATCTCATGTAGGACTGTCAATGGGGCTGGGCCAACCCGAACTCGGCTCGTTTGGCTAGACAAAAAGCCCGATGAGCCTGACATTTTAGTGAGCCGGTTTGAGTTTGAAGTTAAAAATTAAGTCCGAATTAAATATGAGCCGAGCTTGGGCCCTATTAGGCTCAAACCCGATATAGGTCCGGTGTGACAGCCCCACCTCTCCCTAGGGCGGACCCTAAGGTATCAGCGGACTGCCTGTCCAACTCTCGCCAGGACTCGGTCGATCAAAGAACTAGTAACTCAAGATACGCAGGAATAACTTCAAAATAAACGGTACAAACCCTAATGGCAAACATTAAACAAGCCAACTTTCCAAACTTAGAAATCCACTAAACGTCACACTTATTACTCCATACTACAATTACATAACATGAGTCGAACTTATAAAGTTGAACTTACAAGAGTCAAAAGTAAAAGCATTTTAAACAAAGGTTACAAGTTCAAGTAGAATAAAACTAAGAAAACTCTTGACCAAAAGTCCGTCCCCGATCTGTTAAGGAAAACAAAGGGAGTGGGGTGAGCTAAAACTCAGTGAGATTCCAAGTAAAACAAGTAAGCACATAGCCAAATAAGGGCATAATATAATCAAGTAAACACCATATAGTACAATAACAGTTTAATCACAGTGCAATTCAAGAATACGGGTGATTTCCAAAAGCCAAATCCTCTTGAGCTTGATCATTCCAGGGTCCGTTGACTCTCCGTCAACGCTTGCATTCAAAGAATATAAAGTCCGCAGAACACCACTTTCTCCAATTTCCGTCCACCAGTTAACCCCCTACCAGGCCCGCACTCCATAACAGTAGTTAGGTAATACTCGAGTATACCGGTTTCCAGTGATCAGTAAACAGTCCCCAAGGTTTATCGGCCGTCTCGACCAAACCCTTGCTGGCTCGATCCAACCGACTCACCTATGAGGTTGGGTACCCAAACAGTAGCAATAGTTGATGGAGTATCACCCAAACAACTCAAGTACAGTCACATATAGAGAATTCACATCTCATAATTGCAGTATACAGAGCCACCGTGGAAAATGAGGGAGGTCGAGTGCGATAAAGTACACGTTCGTCTCCATTTTATCAAAACATGGTTTGGCTCAAACAGTCGTAATTCAAGTATTCAGATATTTCATATAAGCAGATAACAGGTAGTGGAACACTCACCTGTCAAGCAAAGTCGTAGTCAAACGTCAAGTCGTGCGATTACGTTCACCACCGTTTCCCACTCCTTGGGCAACCAAGTGAAAACGTTAACGACTAGGTCTAATTCCAAGTAAAAGTGAGCTCATTCAAGTGACTAAGTGAGTGATTAACTCTACTCAATTCACCATGAAATTTAGGCCTAAAATCCAATAAAATTTCATGAGAAAACAAGTTTAACAAGTGCAAGAAAGTTGGACAAAAGAAAAGTTTCATTCAAGCTTGAAAAGGTTCTTCGCGGGTAAACAGTCGCGCCCGCGCAGTCTCGGTAAAATGGCTATATCTCACTGTAGGAAGGTCGGAATTAGGTATCGTCGGTGGAGTTGGAAACTAGACTCGAAGGGCTTTCCAACGGTACCAAGAACACATTCTAGTTCGTCTCCTAGTACTGCCAGTAGCTCAGGGAAGTCGGCTGTTTTTCCCAACCTGGATCAGTCTCAAACCCTAACAATTGCACACTAATTCCTCATGCTAACCTCATTTGTTTTGGTTCAAATTCACCCAAATCAGTCCTCTAATGATCATGTACAGGGGCTTAAGTCATTTGGTATCATTTGAGCTCAAAATCAAGGGTTACCAAAATAAGCTAATCACCATGAAACCCTAAACCAGTCCACTAATGACCAATATTACCACTTTACTTGCTCAAATTTCACTCCAACGCACACATGAGCTTAACCAATCTCTAGCCAAGTTGTTTAGGGATGATTAAGGTGTAAATAAACCACAAAAATCAAGGAGAAACCCTCCCTTCACCATCCGGTCAGCCATGACAAGAGAAATCAGTCCCTATTTTCCTTTATTCATCCAATCTTCTTCTTCTAATGATTTGCACCCAAACCACATATCAAGTATAGATCTAACTCAAAAGAGGTTTAAAACATGTAATTGCTTCATTAACAACCATGAACAAGATGCAAACATTTCATCAAACACTTGGCATGCATACTACCTTCTTCAATTTCTACTTGTATGATCCAAGAGATTCACCCATAATCTCAACCAAACAACATGTAGTTTGCCATAACAACTTCAAGTACATGCTAAAACACCATAAAACCAAGATTTAAGAATTGTTTACCTTTCTTATAAGAAACTTGGACTACTAAAACAACCCACCAAAATGAAGTCTTCAAGCTTGAATCAAACTCTATGGTTGGAAGGAAATTTCTCACTAACTCACAATCTTTCTCTTTGATTTGTTTGGCTTTTGATTACCAAGGTTAGAAAGCAAGAAAATGAAGCTTTCTCTCTTCTCTTTTGTGCTCAAGAAATTCGGCCAACAAGAGGAAAAAGAAGGGCTAAGGTGGTTTAAATTATTAGCTAACCTTTGGTGAAACAAGAATACTTGGCTAGGGTTTGGCCACATAGCCCTCTTCAAGTCCATTACTTTTCTTAATCTTTTGACTAATGCTAATTCAACCCTTCCAAGTGCACCAATACCTATCATTTAAAGTCCTTGCCACTAATCAAAGCCATTTGGAACAAGATAATTGGTGAATCATTAAAAATCAATTCAAGTAAATATTCTTCTTCAAGTAAAAAGGAATGAAATGCACTGTATGAAAAATGTTGTAGTACATGAAGAATGTCATGCAAGGCATATAATAAAAGGTTTAGATCCTAGAATAAAACATGTATTTAAGAAAAATTAGGGTTTTCAAGTGAGGGTTCTCACATCCGGCCCTTTAATTATCTATATATATATATATAATATTTATATTTTTATATTATGTATAATTATATATCCAAATATATTATTATTAAATACTAAATATATATATATATTACAAAATATAAAAATACATCTAAAGATTCTTCCATGAACTTTTTTGAGAGCCAATATTAGTGATGCATAACTGAATCTCTAACTTTTTTTATTGGTTGAATAAATTTTTATGTTGGCATAATATCGGTTGATTTCTTTTTGATTTACAAACACAAATCATCAAACATGTTTGGATTCAAATCACAAGATTATTAAAAAAAGTTTCAACTTTTAAAGATGTATTAACTTCTGATCGGATGTTTTATTATTATTTTTCATGCATTTTGAACGAATTAAATATAAATATTGTTGAAAAAATTTTGGTTTATATACTTTTTAAGAACTATTATTTTTTCATATTTAGTTTTAATATTATAGTCTTGTAAATGTTAAATTAGTTTTATAACTTAATAGTTATAGTAATTATATTAAGAAAATTAAGGAGTAATAAGTGAGATTGGGCTAAACCCGATTAAGACTCACAACCCGAATATTATGTGAATTGAGTATGAGCTTCACATATATGAACTCGAAACTCATAACCCGAAACCCAAAATTGTTCCAAATTAAGTGAACTGAACTTGAACTTATGAAAGCCTGACTCATTAGGCCCGATTGACAGGCCTAATCTCATGGCACTTCACATACTTGATTTTAGGACTTGAATGTGAGACCGGAAGTGCTGCTAAAGCAAACACTTAAACTTGTTGCCGTGGTGAGTGTTCCAACTGCATATTCCATGTTACCTGACTGAATATGAATTGTTGCTAGAAATTGCTCGGCACCTTAATTGTTACTCCATAGGTGAGTGTGTACTTTATCGCACTCGACCTAATTTAACTAAACACTTGACATCTTGTTTATGCATGAACAAGTGACTTGATATACATGTGACTTGTGACTTAATCTTGTCTAGGCGAGTGTGTCTTTAATTGCACTCGACCTCCGTGAACTTGAAATACTTGACTCTTGCATGCGAACTTGCATGTACCTGTGCATGTTTATAGGCTAGCTGCATCTCTTCTTGCAGCGGTTGAACTGAGCCCTTGGACACTTATCCAAGAAGTCGGGTAAGTTGGAACTTGGGTTACTCATGCGTATGTATGAATGTAGGTCGGTAACGATTGAACTAAACTCTCGTTGGATCTTTTGCATGAGACCAGCCCTAGAGCGGTCGGATAAGTTGGGCAACCTTGGGGTAAAGGAAGAATTTCCTAACCTGTTTACTTCTGACTTGAACTCATGACTTGCCTGATATGGAGCGTTAGGTGACCGCTAATGGCTCCAATCATTACCTGCGTGAGCGTTGGGTAATAACCAACGACTCTACTCGTGAATTCTTGAATACTTGGGATTTTAAACCATATCATGAATACTTGATTCTCGAATACTTGGGACTATAAGCCCAACCCCATGGCTAGTTGGTCGAATCGAGCCGATAAAGGGTTTGGTCAAGAGACTAACGAACCATGGGTACTTGATTGGCGTTCGGGTATGGTAGGGGGATGATCGGTGGATTGAGATTGACGTTTAGTAGTGATCTACGGACATTATAATGTCATGGTTGACGGAGAGTCAACGGATCCCGGACAAGTTACGGTGGAATCTGCTCCTGAGAGCAACCTATATCCTTTTGGCATAAATGTATTTTTTTTCCGTACACTATTGCATGACTGATCTGGTTACCTGCTTTACTATACCTTATATCCTGGTCTGATTGAGTTTGACTTGTTTCCTGATATCCTGTGCATAGCATCATGTATGCTAGTTCACTTGCCTGTTTTCTTGGAACCTCACTGGGTTTCTAGTTCATTCCATGAATTTGTTTTCCTTATAGGATGAAAACATGAGAGGGGAAATTGGAGAAGGCATTGACTTTGTCTAAGTTTTGTTAGTTGCTTGCATGAGCATTCCATAGGTTTCTAGCTAGCTTGCTTGGTTTGATCTTTGTAAGGTTGACTACTTGGCTGTATTTATCGATTGTATGGGCATTTGAGGTCCAGGAGTATATACATTGCAGATTGTAACTGTTATCGCTCTTAATATTAAGGTTATTTTCTTGTAAATTTCATGGTACGTGAGTGAGTTCTGACGAGAGTTGGACAGGCGGTCCATCAAACCCTTGGGTACACCCTAGGGGGAGGTGGGATCGTCACAAGTTTAGTAAGAATGGGAGACTAGTCAATTAGGTAGTTTCCTTTCTTTTCGGCTGAGAATAACTAGTCACTTAGATTAGGTTTTTATCTTGGCTTTTGTCGGCCGCACGGAGTATAACTTTAGCACTTAATAAATATGACATGAATTTTTCTAAAACAAAAATTATAGTTAGGAGCTCCTTTTCAATGGTGGTGTAATTGAGCTGAACTCTAGTCAAGGCCCTCGATGTATAGTAAATGGCATAAGCAACATTTCCTACTCTTTGACCTAACACTGCTCCCACTGCATAGTCATTGACATCACGTATAATTTCAAATGGAAGGCTCCAATTAGGGGGTTGGATGATCGGTGGTGAAATTAAGAACTCTTTCAACTTGTTAAATGCCAATTTACACTTGTCATCGAACTCAAAGGTCATCTCTTTTTGCAAGAGTTTGAATAGAGGAGTTCCAATCTTCGAGAAGTCTTTGATAAACTTGTGATAGAAGCCTACTTGTCCAAAAAAGGCGTACTTCCTGCACACTTGCAAGGTAAGATAAAGTAGACACGATATCTATCTTGGCTTTATCAATTTCAATACCTCCGGATGACACTACATGACCTAAAACTATCTCCTGCTCAACCATAAAATGACATTTTTTTTTCAATTGAGCACTAGATTAGTTTCTATGCACCTTGTCAAAATTAACTTCAAATTATCAAGACAGTTATCAAAAACTATCACCATATACGCTAAAGTCATCCATAAACACCTCTTTAATTTTCTCCACATATTCAAAAAAGATATTTACCATACATTTATGAAAAGTAACGGGGGCATTACATAATTCGAAAGACATTCACCTATATGCAAAGGTTCCAAACGAGCACGTAAAGGTGGTGTTCTCCTGATCTTCTGGTGCAATTGCAAACTAGAAGTAATCTAAAAAACCATCCAAAAAATATTAATAAACTTAACAAGCTAACCTCTCAATCATTTGATCAATAAAAGGGAGAAGGAAATGATCATTTTTCATGACGGCGTTTAGTTTTCAATGGTCGATACATTGGCGCTATCCCGTAGGTTTTGAACTGGATAGCATTTTTGTCATTAATTTTATAATTATTTTTGTCTTTTATCTTACCAAATATTGCGTTAATTAACAGATTCTATTTAGTTTTGGTAATTGGTGTTGGTTGCAGAGATTTGGATAAAAAGAAAGAAAAGACATGAGTTTTTCACTAAATTTGCAGATCGGCATGGTTACGTCAAAGTTAAACTCTGCACGTCCTAAGAAGGCTCGGGAATGGACGTGTATTATCCAGTCATGC
This sequence comes from Coffea humblotiana, assembly GCA_023065735.1. Taxonomy (NCBI): domain Eukaryota; kingdom Viridiplantae; phylum Streptophyta; class Magnoliopsida; order Gentianales; family Rubiaceae; genus Coffea; species Coffea humblotiana. The sequence goes on along the minus strand of CM041209.1, from coordinate 47,436,838 downwards.
ATTGAAGTCTCGAAAGTGAGGTCACAGATGTTTTATCAAATGATTGTCATAGACTTTCTAATTTGATTTAAATTAGTAATAGTAGTTTAGTAAGAATAAGAGACTAGTCAATTAGATAGTTTCCTTTATTTTCGGCCGAGAATGACTAGTCACTTAGATTAGGTTTCTATCTTGGCTTTTGTCGGCGGCATGAGTGGGTAGACATCTTCTTCTTTTTTCCTTTCCTTCAGATATTTTTCATCTCTAATTTTGGAGAATGTTTTCGTCTACTAGTTCTACAATTTCGTGTGGGATAATCTCAATGGAGATGAACCAAATCTCTATTTCTAATCAAGGAACAACGAAGGACTTGGTTCATCTGAAATTATAAGATCGAATTAATTTTATTTGTTTCTTTTATTTACTGGTATTCACATATTCTCTGATTTCATGTCTTACGATTGTTATATTAATTGAATATCCAGAGTCCGGAATTTAGATTAATCTAACAACCTAAAGTCAATTAAAGCATTAAATCCGTAATTGTTTAATTGCTTTAAAATAGTGGCAACTGACATGATTGGGTTTGTATCAGGGGAATAAACGGGTTAACTTAAAATAACTCTCGTAGCGTGTTATTTAATTAGAATAAGGTTTTTCTAGTTTGTAAGGCAATTGAAAATTGAATTCTAAAATCGTACCTAGGGTTATATCGTGATTAAAGTAGTGATTAACGGTTGTACCTTAATTATCGATATAGTAAGCAGAGGTTGACTGTCATTGCTTGTTTATCAGTTAATAATTGGAATTATCATTACATCGATGATCAATTAAATTATCCATTTCAAAGTTATTCTTTGGTTAGATCTTATTTATTGTTGATTCAATTATAATAAATTGTCACTTAGTTTTTATTTATTTTTATTTCTATTTGAGCTGTTTAATTATCTCCATTTCCATAAAAATTTCCCCATACTTTGAACTCAAGAGAAAACGAATTTCCCCAGTCCTTATGGTTTCGAACCTACTTACCACTATATACAAAATCTATATATTATTTAAGCAGGTATTTATTATTGTACAGTTTCAATACCTGCTAGTTTAAATCTGGTTTTCTTTTATTCTATAAGTCATAATATATAAATTGAGTTTGTTTTCTTGGCACTCTATTCATTATGTAATTAGCTATCAAAACTATTTCTCCCCAAAAATTCTTTGGTTCATTTACATTTATCATTATTGCATTTGTTAAATTTATTAAAGTTCTATTTTTACGTTCTGCTACACCATTAGATGCAGATGAATAAGGCAGAGTAGTTTTATGAACAATTTCTAAAGATTTAATACAAACAATTAGTCCCAAAGATTCATATTATTTTCCTCTATCACTTCTAAACTTTTTAATTTTCTTGTCAAAATGATTTTCAATTTCTTGTACATATGCTACAAGTTTTTCATGTGCTTCACTCTTATGTTTCATAAGATATACATAAGTGTATCTAGAAAGATCGTCTATAAAAGTTATAAAATATCTTTTACTACCACGTGTAAGAATGTCTTCAAATTCACAAATATCAACATGTATTAATTCAAGTAAATCACTACTCCTTTCTACTTTTACATGTGGTTATTTTGTGATTTTTGTCAAGTTATAATACTCACATTTTTCAAATATCATTTTGAAGTTTAGGCAACAATCCAATCTAACTCATATTCTTTATGTATTTAGAATTAACATGACAAAATCGCACATGCCATAAATTAGTACTAGAAGCAATATAAACAGAACTAGGAGATACTTTATTCATTTCAATATTTAATTTGAACATACCATCATATGCATAACCTTTCCCAACAAATACATTATTTTTTGTAATCACATATTAATTAGAATCTATAGTTTCCTTGAAACTAGCTTTATTGAGAAGATAACTTGAAACCAAATTCTTTCTGATTTGGGAAGTATGAAGAACATCTTTCAAAGTTAAAGTACAGCCAAAGGTGAATTTTAGATTCACATCACTAACACCTACAACCTTAATGGTATGTGAGTCACTAATCTTCAACAGGAGGATAGTTATTGATCCAATCTTTATTATGGCAAATGTACCTAGAAGCACTCGAATATGCCCACCGCACTTCATGATTCTCTAGCATGTTCACCTCAGTTATCATAGCCACTAGAGGCTCTTCAGCTGCATGAGTTTGAGGTTTATCACCATACTTTTTGGGTTGTCCACGTTTTCTAAAATAACAATCTTTGGCTTGGTGGACAAGCTTTCCACAAACAAAACATGGACCCCTCAAAGCTTTATTACTATTAGAGGGGGTTTCTTGGTGCTTTTTGGGTCCTTTATTTTGATATGGTGGTTTATTCTTATTTTTCATATTTTTTCTTCTAGATCTCAAGTTTGCATTATTTTTAGAATTCTGACCTCTAGAGACATTATCAGTAGAAGTAATAAAGTGTACCTTATTAGTTTGACCATCACCATTGGTCTCCTCGGATTTATCCTGCCTCCTTGCCTCCTCCTCAATTCTAAGTCAAGCCATGACGTTGACGTTGACTAGAGTGATCTTCGACTACTTGAGGCGTAGTCCCTTTTAAATATCTTTTCAAGAATTTGGTAATTTCTCAATTATAACAGCCACTTGCATTTGATGATCCACTTTGATGCCTTTAGATTGAATTACATGAACTATGTTGTAGTTCATGTATTTGAGGGAGGACAGATTTGTTTTCTGCCATTTGATACTTGCAATAGCTGCTACAAGCATACTTCTTGGCTCCAACTTCTTCAGTGTCATATTTCTTTGCAAAGCCTTCCAAATCATTTTAGCTGTGGAATAAGAAGTGGAGTAGTAGTCATAAAACTCATCAGATAAGCAATTAAGAAGATAGTTTTTACAATCTTCTTCATCACTTCTCCATTTTTGAATGCTTTGTTTGTACTCTTGCTCATCCATGTCATCAACATGGGTTTTGGTTGGATTCTTGGCTGTAAGTACCCAAGCTATGTTTAGGAGTTTTAGGTAGAAAAGTACATTTTTAGCCCATCTTTGAAGTGTTCGCCATTGAACTTGAAAGGCTTGTTGAGGTTTGTAGAGCTTTCGACAGGTTTGCCCTCCATTTGAATAACGTCTTAAAATTGTTGGAGGAGAGTACATGAACAATTTCCGATCTTCAAGTTAACCACCTTAAATTTGACAACTATTAAGAAGTCCGATAGGGTTGAGGTGTGTAGACCACTCTCTTTAAGATGATACGTACCCCTACAGTATTTTTTTTTTTAATCAATGCAGAAGATCTAGCACACTGCTTCCAAGATACAATAGCCTAACTCTATGATTGGTTACTTCCCTTTGATCAACACAACCAAGAGAAGTAGAAGCTTCCCAATATCTTACTTTGTCCAAAGAAAATTAGAATGAGGGAGAAAGAAATGAGTGTAGAGAAAAATAGTATTTAGAATAATCTTTTGTTAAGAGAAGTATGCAAGAAATTCTCCAAAGAATTTCACTATTTATAGGCTGCAAAAACCTTTAGAAAATAGGTTGAATATCCATGCTCAATGTATAATGGTTTGTTTTTCATATTAAATTGTAGTTAATTTGTAGAATTTGTAACCTAAAAATTGATTCATATTTGAATGCTTATAATGACTCAATAATTCTTCATTTGACCAAATAATTCATTTGTAGCTTCTATTCAAATAATTGTATAATAACTCCATTCATCCTAACATTATAATTCCCATAACTCCCAAATAAATTATATTATAACTCCTTGTAAAGATTTGGTGAAGGAAAATTTAAAACTTTATTAAAATACACTAACAATTTACTAATTCAAGAAGCTGTAATTAAGAAACGGAGAAGACAACTCGGATAATTAGGGACTATTATTGATGATGAATATTAGGGACTATTATTGATCGAAGAGTACAGATGAAGATGATGATCAGTCGAGGAAGAGAAATTGGAAATCCAAGAATTGCCTTCAACCAACTTCCCTTCTCTCTTTTATTTGGCAACTACACTTGTCCAAGATACAACTAACGAGCTGGCATACGAGAATTTATTCACTAAGCCCCTATCATACTTGCTTTATTACAAAAGAACCCTTGTCAATAAAAGTAACGCAACAGTGAAATTGAAAGAAGAAACAAAAGAACCCTTGTCAATAAAAGTAACGCAACAGTGAAATTGAAAGAAGAAAAGGAAAAGTAAATTGATTACAAAATTTCACACGATCAGAATTAGAAAATTATCAGAAAAAGAAATGGTTTGAACTTACTTGAAACTTCATGTGGACAAAACTGAAATTCTTGAATCGTGATGGAAGCACTAAATGGGGATCAGAATCAACAAATCAAAGGTTTGAAGGGGAATACAAAAAAAAAAAAAAAAAGAATAAGGGAGAATATGCGTGTTTGAGTGCGTGTTTGTGTGAGAAATGAATTTGAGATGAAAATCTTGATTTACGAATGCAGGGCTATATATAGGCATTGTGGAAAAGGGTATTTGAATTTCAGAACCATTATTCTATAGAACAACACGTAAAAGGCTTTTTTTTTTTCGGGTTTTTGTTTGGTCTGTAATAGGTTTGAACCTATACAATAAAAAAATCAACTCAAGAAATTAAAAATTTGCATATAGTGGTGAATAAAGTCGTCTCCATAGGGATTTGGAGAAATTTGCTTCTTTTTAGAGTGATACTTATGGGGGGATTTTTGGAAAATTAGAAAATAACTAATTAACTAACTACGAAAGTAATTCACAAAAATAAACATGAACTAATCAATAATAGATATAACTCTAGACAAAAGTGCAACTTTTCAGATACGGTTCACATAACTGACCATTGATGCAAAGATAGTTCAATTATTCATTAATGGATTGGTTATAACCATCAACAAACTCTAACAGTCAACTTTTCCTTACTTTTTCGATAGTCATGATACGATCGTTAACTATTTTTTTAACCAAAAAATTACCCTAAGTACGGCCATAAGATTTAATTTTCTGACTGCATTAAAAACTAGAAAAATCCAACTCTAATCAACAAACATGCTACGAGGGTTTATTTAAATTAAATCATACGTTTCTCTAACATAGAACCAATCACGTTAGTTGTCATTAATATTAACCAATCAAGTAATTATGAATTTAATTGATTAATATAGCAGTATATTATTAGGTTAATTCAAATATCGGTCCTCTGAAATTCAAATAACAAAATAATCATAAAAAGTTAAATAAAAAAACGTATAAATACCAATGAATTAAAAGAAAAAAATTAAAAATCAATTCGATGTCACAGATATTTGGAACCGCATATTCAAATTGACTTTTGACTAGAAAAGAAAATTTAATTGCTTATCATTGAGAAAAATCCCAACGCGAATTATGGTGAATCTCAATGAACATGCGGCCACGAAGAAAAGAAAAGAAAAGAAAAGAGCAAAGGTCCGTCGTTTTCTTTTTCCTAAGCAAAGAGACGCGATGTTATCACTTATCACTAATAAAGCTCACTCTATGGTCCTAACTTTTCTCCTAGTATGTAGCTATTTAGATAAAGTCAACTTCCTAATTGGAAAAGAAAAACTTAAAAAGATAATTTCCTTGTTTTCTAATTACATACTCTAACTAATAAATACAGAAATCTTCTTAATCTCGAGTTAAGGTCCGTTCAGAATTTGACTCAAATTAGGAAACTTCTACTTGCAGGAAAATTCCAAGTCTCTTGGACTTGACAGCAGGTCTTGACTGTGCTTACATCAAACTGGTCCGAAGTCTTCTGAAAAATTGCCCATTTAATCACTTTTTGCTCCACTTTCCCACAACTAATGTCATTAACCAAATATAAGTAGAAACTACCAATTAATACAACATTTGGTCAAAAATCAAGGGGAAAATATTTTAAAAATTACTAACAAAATACACCCTTTCAGTCCCTAGCAATTGCAACATTTTTTTTTTATTTATTTGATTATTTGATTATTTCTTTGCCTTTTCCTTTTGATCTTTTTCCCTTAAATGCGAACGGCTTAGGTATTTCAATATGCCATTGATTCAATTCTGCAACTTCCTTTCAGAGTGTAGTATTACTCGTGCAAACTTAATGAATAGCTTTCTTTGAATCGCATTGAATTAGAATCTCAGTGATTGACATTTGACACAAAATCATAGTTTATGCATGCAATAGCTAAATGACTTAAAATAACTTTAACTTTTTTATTACTCATTTTAAGCGAAAATAAAACTGTACGCGCCAATTAATCAAACCATATAGTGAAGATTTTTTTTTTTAGTTAAAGCAAAATATTTTCTTTTGTTCTGGGACGGAAGAAAGTTTTTATTTAGCAGGCCCAAATTATAAAGCTAAATGAAAAGTTTCCTGTTCAAACCTCACTAACAACGCACAAAAAATCTATGGAAGCTGACGGACATATTGTAAAGTGTCGCAATTCATGATCGTGAATGAGTGGTAATTCTAAAGAATTAATACTGAATCTTATCCAAAGCCTAATCGAAAATTTCCACGAGCACAAATTCCACTTTTAATAGATCCAAAAATTCTTTTACAAAATAATCCACAAGTCCCATTAACAAAAGGACAGAAAAAGCAGAAAGTTATCAATCCAAGACCCCAGCCTGCTTGTAGCTTTCGACAGAGTCAACAAGAGTTTCTTCCACTGGCCTATATCTCCAGCCCAGCCTCTGCAATTTTTCTGAGCTAACATTTCCTCGGCCTTGATCCTTCACCTCTATAAATCTGCGAATAAATGAACTATTTGAAGAATATATGCAGACAACATAAATAGTTCTTGTAGAGACTCTTAGATGCCACATTTACGGAAATCAAGATGGACATGAACCCAAAAAAAAAAAAAAGAATCCGGACAAACTGGGAGTCAGAAAAATCAGATAATTTTAAAGATAGTAATCCACCTCTTAGGGTACTTATAGTTGGGATAGTTTTTCCTCAGAATTTCCACCATATCTTTTGTCGCAGTGAGGTGAGATGAACATATGTACCGGCCTTCAGCTTCAGGTCTCCCGTAAACCAAAAGCAGTGCTTCAGCCACATCGCGCACATCTACCATATCCCGGAATTTGTTTTCTATTTCTTCATATCCTTCTGTGCAGCCAAGGAGTGAAGAAAAAAGAGCAGTTTAATCTCAAAAAATGATGTTACCTAAGCTAATCTCTGAGTTCTTTAATGCATATATGAAAAATACAATTCCTTTGATAAATCGTACGCAATAAATTCATGCGACTTTTGAACTGCAAATGACCTACAAGTCACAACGTTAAGCTTTTGTATCTTTAACTACGGCTCAAAGCAATCATGCAAACAGTTGAAAGATGCAACCTCCTCAGACGCTATGCCTACCGTCTGTCTCACCTTCCATTGGGTTAAACTCACAATTTCACATCAATAAAATTTGAATAGCTTGTGTATATGTGTGGAAAGATTACAGTGGCATAAAAAAAAATTTTGGCATCATTGCTAGTTTAACTTTCCCTGCCATCAAGCAGAAAATTGAATTTCATTCCCACAGTAAAAAACAAACACCAGAATCTTAAGTTTTTTATATCACTTTGCAAATCTTAAGTTCATTGTCAAAATCATAGACTATCAGAATGGCAGACAGCGGGTTTAGAATCTGAAAACCTTTCAGCTGGCTTGAAGATTAAAAAAAAAAATGCCAAAAAGACAGCAAAGCAGTTATCTCCATGAATATAGTTTCATTCCTAGAAGTTCAACCACAATCAGATAGACGGATTTTGCAAACTTTATTGGGCATCAATACATTGTGCATCATGTAAGTAACACTGGGAGCCAGAAGCGTAAAAATTGATGGTTTACTTGGAAAAATAATTAGTTGATCAACCACATGAAGAAATCCAATTGCTTGACATTTCAAGGACAAAATAATAATAATAATAATAATAACAACATTAGTAGTAGTAGTAGTAGTAATAGTAATTGCTAAGCTCAGAATTCATCTGAGTTCCACAGAGACATATATGCTCACATAGGCACAAACCAATATCTAAGAGAAACCTGTATCCTTTACGACCACTTCCACGCAGAACGTGAAAGAAAGAAAAATAATATGTAAGACAATGGAATAAGTACTCTAATTGACCACAAGCACTAATAAATCACCTTTCAACAGCTTTATAAGAGCCAGACTGCTAGCATTCACATCATGCTGAAGCATGGGGCCAAGAACAAAGGATGGGCATACAGTTAAAACATCAAGGCCAGTTTCTTTTGCATATTGTAAAGCCTCACTTTCAGCAACCGTCTTGGAGTAACAATACCAGTTCTGAAGAAATATTAGTACTAGATGGTCAGCCAAAAACAGATAGTAGTTGCAAAAATCTAATTTTTCAGCAATCTTAGAAACTGTATGCATAAGACAGTGAATTTTCTGCACAAGAACAAAACTACAGTGCAACTACAAAAAGTCAAATTATATGGATGCATACATTTGTTGTCTTGCAGTATTCCCCGTCTGACCAACACGTCTCATCTATAATTTCACCTTTATGCCGATTAGGACTCACAACAACAGCAGCAACAGAGGAAACAGCTACAACGCGCTTGACATTTGCTTCAGAACAAGCCTTCAGTACATTAAGGGTACCCTTTACAGCCGGCTCAACAAGTTCAACCTGCAACAAATCATCATGTTGGCAGAGGTACTAACACTCAACTCAACTCTACATGCTGAATTGCTTGTATTTGCATAAAATATATCCAGATAGACAACTAAGTAGTGTCAGTTAACCTGACATCTTTGGAGCGAATGAGTACAAAGTTAAAGACACATGACTGCTTGTGCTAGCGATTAACTTGGTTACCAGCATCAGTTATTATTATATGCATTTATTCACTCATTTCAACATTTGAAAATTCCCTCCACAAATAGATAGAAAGGCAAAGAGCCCCAGTGACTTCATAAGTTTGTACAAAAGCTTTAACAAGATCCTATTTTGAACGATACACACCTTTAGCTCATGTTTGGCAAAACGCAAAGAAATATAATCTGTAATGACAATAGCTGTCTCCCGTAAACAAAAGATATGTTAAAAATGTTATTCTGGGGAAACCAAAAGAAAGAAATATCATAGCAATTGAAAAGATTGAAAATGGTCTTGCCTCAGGATTGGGAACAGAGCCTGAAGGAACAGGACTAGCTACATGAAATACGCCATCACAGCCCCTGATGGCTGCAGAAATGGAGTTGTAATTCAGCAAATCAGCCTTAAAGAGTTTCAAATTCTCAGCTGCTTTGTCAAGTTTCTTCAGATGAACATATTTCTCATCCTCTACAAAAAATTTACAGCAATGCCCACATCATCAAATAATGAAGCAGACAATTCACAGCAGGTGCTGTTCTATATTTCCTCAATTAAACATATTTCTCATCCTTCACAACACATTTACAGCAACCCACTACATCAAATAGGAAACAGCCAATTGACAGCAGGCAAAAAATCAATTATTGTATTAAACGGAAAGAAACAAATTATAAAAAAAAAAAACCCAAACATAAAAGAAAAAACCGAGGAGCAAATTAGGAAGGAAGGGATATGAGGATGAAATACCTACCGGGATTTCTGAGGGTGGCATGAACAGTATAATGGCGGGAAAGGAGTAGCTTGACTACCCAAGATCCCAGGTATCCCCCTGCTCCTGTAACACATACTGTCCTGGCCCTCTCAGCCTCCCACGCTGCCATGTCTGATTGCTTACTTGTAGCAGTAGTGGGATTAGTATTTTAGTACCAGATTCACTATAGATTGATCAAGAAGGTGGATAAAGTTTTATTCTTTTCTTTATTATGAATATTAGTTCTTTTTTGGTTGGATAAAGTAGAGATTTCGCCGATTCTTAAGGAGGAGGATTGGAAGAGAGGGCGGTTGGAGTAGGAGGAGGAGGGCGGTGGCGGTGGCGGTGGCGGTGGCGGTGGCGGTGGGTTTTGAATGGATGAGTACTGTATATGGTAGCTAGCAGATTCAGTGGTTTCTCTCAATAGTCAATGGTAAGCTACCAAGCAAAATAAGCTAATGAGGGACAAGTCCACTTTACATCCTTTTAATTATACCGGATTCTCATTTTGATCACTATACTTTATTGTCTCTAAAATATAAAATTTGCCTATTTGAATAAAAATTATAAAATCGTTGACAGAAATGAGAAAGATTTATACTTTATAAATTAAAGTGAAACATATTTTATATTTTAAAAACTAAAGTATGACAGATTTTATACTTTAATTACTAAAATATACTTCTTGTGAAGTTTAGGAACACACAGTGCGAATTCATATAGTTGAACGTACAAATGAGGAATTAACACACTAATGTTTGGAGGTCGTTTATAGTTTTTTTTAAAGTAAATATTTTCTTGACACATTTCATATTTTCTTTTTATCTCACATAATGACATTGTTATAATACATTTTTCTACAAAATTTCCCTGATATTACAATCCAAATGGGAAATTATTTGAACATAAGTGTAAAATTTTATATGGGCACATTCTCTACTTTTCATGCGCTTATCAAGTACAGTTAGGAGAAGAAAACTACATGCCAATGAAATGTCCTTGAGCAATCCTATTTGTTAACCTATTGCAAAATTGTATCAAATAAAATTTGGTATAGATGGATAAAATTATGAGGATGTAAGACTTATTTTGATGGAAATATATTTATTTCATAGTTTTTTATCAAGCTGCAAAACAATTAAGTTTCATAAAGCTCTAAGATAAGAGGGATTTCCTTTTGAAGTTTTATCACTAGAGACATAATTATGCTAATACTTATACTACAGTGAATGTACACCTATTATTAAATATTTTGATTTAGAAATAATGTATAAGAACAAAACACAAATTATATCATAAGAACTAAACACAAAAATAATAAAAGCACAAGTGTTAAAAACATTGTAAAATATGCTATGTGCAATCAAGCACAAATGATCAAGCGATCTTTCACAATGGTCTATGCACTCAAAAAAGTTACTGGACAAAGTAAATTATGCACTCAATTTTGTGCAGCTTTAATGTTTATTTCTTGAACATTCACATATGGAATGTATTGAACATTCACAGAAATATGCTTAAACACTATCATCAATTTTTCCTTTTCATCAATTTTTGCAAGTAATTTATTGACAATCATTTCAGAATGTAACATATGTAACATTCAACGCACGTAGTTTTGTGCTTGTATTATTAAAAGCATTGGCCATTTTTTCATTTGGATTGCTTTTTTTTTTTTTCAAAAAGATTTTACAGTTTTCCTCAAACACATTTTCTAACAACATTTTTATCTCACATATATTAAATCGCTATAACACATTTTTTTTAAAAAAAAAACTCCAGAAAATAACAATCCAAACGGGCTAATTTTTGGTGGTTACACGACATTTATAATTTACATAAGCTTTCTCCACTTTGACAATTCATACATTCTCAAATCCACTTTGAATTGCTTGTTACCAAATTAACATGAAGAATAAATGACAAATTACATGAATGAACTCATGTACCATTTCTCACAAAGGATAACGTTTCACATTTATTCACGGGTAATTTAAATACAATACAACAATGCCTTGGCTTAGATGCTAACTAAATTCTTCTCCCTGAAGCTTTCAATCGTATCCTTTAAGCTGACCTCCAAAGGAATAAATTGAACTCCTAAATTCTTTGCCTTCTCGTTGGATACTGTGTGGGCTGGATAAAAAAGGTTGCTATTGTCTGACAATCTGTAGTATGTTAAGAAAATTCAGAAAAGACAAGTAAATAAAGCATAGTTGAAAAGAAAATGCTAATGTAAAATTAAACTCCACAAAATTTGCAGGAGACAGTAATGCTTCACGAGCATTTGGCCTTTATACAAAATTTCTGTCATATATGGTAACAAAATTTAGTTTAAAACTTTGTTATAATCCATTTGCCCTTTATATCAAAGGGCGAATTGCATGGATTAATGGAAGGGATGTATTTATCTAATTAACTTTTGAACTTTCCATATGAACTAAAACTAGAAAAAGACAAAATCAGAAAATGCTGGCTGAGACAAAACCTGGCAAACAGAATCTTAGGTGACCAGAATCAAATTCATTTCCATCACCTAAAACTCAATTATCTATAATTTACAGAGGAAACCAATTTGGAGATCCTACTCCTAAGAAGAACCTAATTCTAGAAACAAATTTGAGAAAGAGCTCATTTGATGAGAACATGAGACAAAAGATGCAGAAAATTCTGGATTTGATGTATGTACTTTGTTAAATATAAACAAAAATTATGAGATACATCATGGAGGTGCATATTGCCATCAACAACAGCCTATAAGGACATATACTGACAAAATTGACAAGGAAAAATAGACTTACTTATCCAGAAATTTATGAGCAGGGTAATGTCCACGCAAAATGTTGATGACCTGAGAGGCATGTGCTGATCTCTCAACCAGACAATATCTTCCACTTGCAGAAGGGATTTCAAGGGCAAGAATATGCGCATAGGCAACATCTCTAACATCAACCCATCTAAGAGTTGCATTAGGAAATGCTCCAGCCCCTGCATTAAGTAGATAAGTTAATGAGATCTTTAAGCATATATACTATTGTCTTTTCACCTCTCCTCTAGATAGGCAAACAAAAGAAATTTTCAATTTTAAGTTCCAGAAGATTTGAATTAGCAATCACTTCTTGAAATCAAAGTCCTATCATCACGTTACAAGGTGGCCATTTGGCTCCAAAGACTCAGTGTCAATGGGAAAAGTAATAAAACAAGCTGATTCGCAAGTAGTCTTAAGACACAGGCAGTGACAACACAGAATGAATTTTTCCTGTCAGTGCCCTCCCAAAAAATTCCTCAAGGAAGAAAAAGTTATAACATCTTCCACCCCAAAAAGTCTTGTTCTTCCTGAAATTTGCATAGAATCTTAATGTCAAAGAATAGAAGATGCAAGCAACACGAACGTCAGAAAAATGGTTGGACAGCAAAGCTTTTTGGCATGACCAGCTGATAGACCAGATAGCTTGATATATCAGTTCACATTTCTATCAATGTCTGTCAATTAAGTGCTCCATTACAATATGAGTGTCATAGATACTTTGTTGTATGATAACAGAGAACATTTTAGTTCATGATAAAGCTATAACAAAACACAGATGAACATCATCTAATACAGCTCACGACATACCATTCACTAGGTTGAGAATGAATTCTGTGCTGAGATTAATAGATGGCTGCAAGACTGGACCAACTACAAATCCTGGATGAATTGTGATTATCTCAATGCCATGCTCCTTTGCGAATTTCCATGCAGCATCCTCTGCCAAGGTTTTTGAAAGTGCGTACCAAGACTACACCATAAAAATTGTTAAAAAGTTGGTTGCTTTTTAGCTGAAAATACATTAGTTTTCAGACTCAATTAAGAAGTAATATTTAAATTTTTTAGAAAATGGTAAAACCTGTTTCCATCATTTGGAGCTACTACTTATGCGGCCATAAAGGACAAATTGAAAGCATGCATATTGGACAAGCTATTTTACAAATTATTAAGTAGATTCTCAAGGATGCTAAGAATGGTATTGATTTTTCCTTTTAAGACTCACCAATGTAGTTTAATTTAATTATGTGCAAGGGATGATGCAAAGCACCAGTGTTAACATACTCCTGAGAGTATGATCTCTTCATCCATGAGTCGACACAAAACGACAAAGGTATTTGACTTGTGACTTGACTGATCAAGCCATATTCATGACTTTCTAGCAGAAGTTCCTTGACATCTGACCAAGCAAACATTGATCATCTTGCAATGCCTTTCCAGACAATAATGTGGAACTTGATTCTACAGCTTCATTTAGGAGAAAAGAAAGAAAAGAAAAGAAAGAGGATCCACCTTTCTGGCCTGCCCTTTAATCAAAGGATTCTATCAATTACATTGCCCCAAAAAACATCCTTCTTTCCTATAAAAGTACCACGAAGCCATGAAGATCCTATCTTAATTTTCCCCATACTTGGACTAAGCTCCTCAGACTTTGTCCAATAACAAGTTGAAACTACAGAAATCTAGCATTCCATAAATACATAATTTAACAGATAGAAATAGATGATAACATACCTTCTGCTCCTCACAGTATGATGGATCAGAAAACCAACTTTCATCAACGACCACGTTCTCCTTTAATTCTCTATTGTTTGAAACTGCAGCCATAGAAGATGTTATAACAACTTTTTTTATGGATGAAACTTTTGCACATGACCGTAGCACATTGACTGTTCCTCTGACTGCAGGTTCCAGTAGTTCTGCCTAGAAAATGAAACAAAGACAAAAAACGAAGTCATTACCAGTCAACAGATAAGCCTATGCTTGCATCCTGCACAATCATGTTGGTATTCTGATTTTAGATTTTATTATAAATTCTGTAACCTTTACCAGACCATGTCTCCACCACAGTAACAACTAAAAGCTCAAACAAGTCGCAGAACTGGTTCCCTAGAAGTTTCAAACATCAGCTAGCTAAGTACAGTGAAATCATGGCTTGAGAAACACAGAGAGAGAAAATAGAAAAGGTGTTGCTCCTACAACTCCTGCAAAGAGATTTTAGCAGAAAAATAAACAGCGAGCAATATAGGGTTACTATCAAACTTATTTGGAATTTTCTTTTCATGCCTACGAGTCAATGGACCATGAACTAGCTAGATAGCCTTGTTCATTAAAATAACTAAAATCAAACTTCTAGTGAGTTACTTAAAGGGGAGCCCCACAAATGCAATTAGAGAAATGAACAAGGATAGGCACACTATGTAAAACCATAAGGCACAATCATTAGCAGATATGAATCAATTAACAAAGGAAGATGCATTCAATCTGTAGATGCTCAAATGTATGTTCAGTTGATATGAGATTCTTAATCATTATAATTTGCGTACTCAAAAACCAGAATTCTATATTGACCAACAGATTAGCTGGCCAAAGCAGGGACTTATTTGCTACAGGGACAAGCTTAAACCTAGCTCTAGCACCTTACACTGACTGACTTATGCAGAAATATAATTCGATAGATCTTGTCTACAAGCCCACTTGTAGATCATGGGAATGTGCTCAACTCTTAATTTTTTTCATTGCCTAACATCAACATTCTTCCAATTGTATCTCTGAAGTAGCAATAGCTAAATCATTTACTAGAGATCTCATATATAAGTACCCAAGATAATGAAGCACGAAGCATATCACAGTCTTCTTACCGTGACCTTCAGGAAGAGGATTGTGCATCTACAGACTTTAAAGAAAAATTCTTCACGGTTTTACCCTGGAAACTATATTACTCTCTTCCATTTTGCATAATAAAAGAGAAATCGAAACACATCATAAAGCCATAGAATTGGAAATAAGAAACTCCCTATTGGTAGTCAGTATTGATGCTTTAACATCATCTAAATCAAAGTCCAAAGGAATATATATCATCCAAAAAAGCAAGTAGAAATGAAATATTGGCCGGCAATAGAAGAATATAGTAAAAAAAAAGTAGTAGTAAAATTAGATATTCAACAAAGCATGTCAAGAATTTCAAATTCCGTTGAATAGAAAGCAATTTTTATTCACAATAAAAAATTTCCAGTTTGGTAAAGAAAATGCACCTCTGGATTGCCAACTGAAAGTTGAACTGGAGATGCGGTATGGAAAACACCTTCACATCCCTCAACTATTGCATCAAAGGATCCCTCTTCTAATAAGTTTGCCGAGAACAAGTGAAGCCTTTCCTTTGCTCCAGCAAGTGATGCCAAATGCTGTGTCTTTTTTGGATCATCTGTGGCATGATTGCATCAAGGAGAGGTTCAGACAGCTAAAATTAATCCCAAGCTATCTTAGAAAAGTCTATCATGTTTTTACCATGGCTATATTTAAGGAGACTTGGACCCAGAGTAAATAATGGAAGAATCCCAATGCAACAATAAAGTGATTACTTGTATGGATACAATAACATTATAGAAATTTCCTTTTCTTATAACCTTTTTCCTACTCGTTTTGTGTTTTTTTTTTGCTTGCCAAAATTCATTCCTAGTTTGAGACCACCAGCCTTTCACCTTTAAGCATTGGGAGCCAAAAATGCAGATAAAGATGAACACAAGGTGATAACACTGCAACTGACCCTGAAGTACAGGGCGAAAATCCCACTTAAGCCTTGTCCATACAGGCCTAAATACAAGCACATGGCAGAAAATCTACTTGCAAACAAGAGAAGCACAGGAAATCAAAATCTGCACACAACACAACAGAGATAGTACTTGAGGAGTACAAAATAAAACATACTGAGATCACGAACGGAAGCTTTAACAGTATAACCCCGCTCAAGCAGCAGCCTTCACCAGCCATGAAGCTATGTATCCCGAAGCCTCCAGTCACGCACACCACTTTCCCTTCTCCTGCTGCTGCTGCTGCTGCTGCTGCTGAGCTCATTTTGTTAGTGCTGCGTTTTTTCTGCGTATATTTTGCCTTCGGTCCATACCACGAAAGGCTTGGGATCTTATATATAGCAGTAGACAAATGGTACTGTTGCAATTTGCTTGGCTCATGGATGACGTATGCTTTCAAGGTATTGGCGGGGGCTCGGGTGGTGGGCTTTAAATTGATTAACTAATAAGAGAATAAAAAATCATCTGGTTGTCAAACTGGACAAGCAACAAAAAATCATGTCCATGATGGGTCTTTGTTTCCCATTCTGATTCAAATTCTATAATATGTACCAAAGCCTGAATCCCTCAATTAGAGCTAAAAGATAAATCAAATTACTTAATACTTAAATTAAATTTCACTAAGTAAGAGTTCGTTTAAATTTGACTTGCGAACTAATTAAGTCAAATTAGAACAATATTTTATGCTTGATAAAATTTTTAGTGTAGGCCGATCTTAGCTTAATGATCATAAAATTGGAATTTATTGGTAAAAAAATTTAAATTACTCGAATTCGACTCAATAAAAATTCTTTTGAGCTTGGCTCAATAAATAAACAAACCAATCTTAAATACTATCTCAAGTTCATTAAAACAAAATATATTTAATATATTTAGTTTGATTACACATGTTTACACCCTTTTATTTTTCATACGGTCGATAACCATATAATTCTGCACTGAGGCAGATCTGAGTAAGGTTCCTAACTCGTTGAGTTTTGGGACATGTTTATCAATTTTATTGTGATGGCAGGTGGCATTGGCTAAATGAAGACAAAGTACAAGGACAAAAAATTCGCTGTAGAGACGTGATCTGTGATGCATCTAAATAAAATATTTCAAGTATTCTAGTACTTTAATGTGATGTGATTATAGATTATTCTGTATATCACACCTGTGTAAGCTGAATAAATTGAACCATGTTACAGTAACTTTTTTAAAATTAAAATTTAGCATTTTGTGCCAAATTCTTTTACAATAACAAATTTATTTAAACATTTCAGAAAACATAATTTAACATGACAAATTTTATTGTGTATGGTAAATTTTTAGTGGCTAGTAACCCTTTTGATAATTTTTAATTTATTGGATAGTAAATTAATATAGCTATATACATAAACATAATAACTGTACACACATTTTTTTATCTTATTATTTCTTGTTCTGTGAGGAAATAACTAAAAGATGTGTTTGGATAGGAGATCAATAAATTTTTTTTTTAAATTTCCCTGTGCCCAATTGCAGGTTAAAAGGAAGAACTAGTTCTTAAATAAGGTGTTCTGGCACCTCTCCACCACCTACAGTTAAAAAACAGATTTAGTCCCTTTTCGGTGGCCACTGAATCAAAGCTTAGTGGGTCTACTTGACTCTGGATTTTCCTTTAGTCATACCATTTTGTCATAAAAAGTGACAGATTGTTTCTTCTAAACCTTAGCTCACTGCGCACGCCATGGTCTACTTGATTGCGGGTTTTCCTTTAGTTGCACCATTTTGTCATTAGTGACGACTGCTTCTTCTAAACCTTAGCTCACTGCACAGGCCATTCGTTTGAAAGTTAAATGTTACTGTTTGGTGAAGAGTTAAAGTTGAAATTGGTAATCGCGGAGCAATTCATCTTTTGATTCCTTGGAAAATATTGATGATACTTTTTTCTACTCACCAGCACCCAAAGCTTTTCTAAGATGAACTTAGTGACATTTCACTGTAATTTTGAAGTTTGAAATGATACGATGTTATCATCTCCTTTTCTTTTCCTATTGTCGCCCATTACTAGCGTCACCTTTGGAATGAATTGCTTCCTAACAATTTGGAATTGAGATCTGCATCTGGTTTGGTTTGCTTGTTAAACCGAACTTAAATTGAACTCGACAAGTCATGCATAATAATCGTGTGATTCTATTGAGCTCTGTTTTTTTTTTTTTTTTTTTTTTTTTTTTGGGTTTTGCATGTTGGTTGAACAATTGTTCAAGTTCTTGTCTCGGTTTTTTCTGCTTCACCAGTACGTGGATGTTGCTGCTAAAGAAATTTGCATTTGTCGTTAGAAGAAGAATTTTCTGTTTTATGACTGGCAAGTGATTTGGGTCCATCTATTTTAGTGCTTTGTTTACAATTTAATTGGGTTCAATGGTCCATCCACATCGGAACTTAGAATTTATCCTTCTATTTGCTTTTGCATGAGCAAAGATTAGCGACTTTTAATCATAATTCTGGATTCCTCTATTCCAGCTGTATATAGTGAAGAAATCTATCCTGTTGTAATTGTGTATTTGCAAACCAAACATCATTAGCCTGTCTACTTTTGACATTGTTCTTGAATTACTCAGTATAGAATGTGTATTAGCTACTGCAAGCAAATGCAACATCGTTAGCAATGACTAAACAGAAAACATGCCTGTAATTACTGTTTTCAACTGAAATAGCATCTAACTTATAATGATCCTGTGACGCCCCTACTTCTCCCTAAGGCGAACTAAAGGATATCCGCGAGATGCCTGCTTAACTCTCGCCAGGACTCACTACAATCCACAATTCAAAACTCGAAATACTTCAAATAACTTCAATATATAATTAAAGTACTCCAAAATATTCCACGCTTACAAGTACTTAGTTTTCAAACTTAATACAATCCAAAAGAATATGTACTACCACCATCCGTTATAATACAACTTAAGGTCTTCAAAAGAGAACATTCGAGTACTATTCACGAGCACTCTTGGTCTCGAACCCTGTTAAGGAAAACAAAAACGTGGAATGAGCTACACAACCCATGAGATTCCAAGACACTCTAGCAGTTCTAATAAATAAGGTAATTTAAACATATTACCTATATGGTTCAGGTTGCATATTGGGCACATTAACATGGAATAGTTATCATGGTACAAGTAATTGAGCATAATACAAGCATGGTTCAAGATTGCATCTTGGCACATTAGCATGATACAGTTAACAGTATGCAAAAATAAACACACTTTGAAGGATACGGTGTTCCATGGAACCATTTCAGTCAACTTCACCTTATAATCCAGTGAACCCCTTGGTTGTCTGGCCATCACCTTATCCCTCCAATGGTAATACTCGAGTATACCGAAACGGTGTCCAGGGTTCCAACCTACCCGACCGAGTCCAGTCCTGGCTCGAGTAGGTTAGTAACCAAGGGCAGGGCCCAGTTCAACTTAGAGCTTACAACATGCACAAGTAATCAAGCAAATTGATAAACGGTAAACGGTAAACGATAACGGTAAAGAAAATTTGTCATTTTAGTAGGTCGAGTGAGATAAAGTACACACTCGCCTTAAAATGACGGCAATTTCATAAGAGCAATTATATGCAACATTTACACTTAAACACATAAGCAATATGCGGTAATTTCATATGAACACATAATTCACCATAATCAAGTAATCAAATAGTCATGTAGTCAAGTAGGCAGATAATCAAGTAATCAAGTAGTCAAGTAAATCGGTAAACGGTAACGGTTAACGGTTAAGGTAGTCGGTAAACGGTAGTAATTCATGGTTAATCGGTAGACATTTATCATATTAATAGGCCGAATGTGATAAAGTACACATTCGCCTTAAAATAGTGGAAAAAGTTCATAGGAGCAATTAACGGTAGCACTTAACAGTTAATACATAATGACTATGAGTAAACATGTCGTAAAGTTGTGCAACTTACGTACTCCTATATGGAACACTCACCAATCAAAACAAGTGAGTAAGTGCTCAAACAGGTGTTTAGGCGTTCGCTTCGAGTTCCTCTTGAAGGTCCCTTTGAGCGCCTGAGCAAATAACCATCAACTATTACACAATATCACTTAGAACCCCTAAATATCAAGAAAATTGCACACTAGTACAATCTAAGAAAATTTCACAAATACGAGCCTTAATTACTCGTAAATCGAAACTCAAAGGTGGGGTTTTAAAATACAAGAGAAATCGGATTTTCATCTTTGAAATCACGTGTAAAATGGTCAAGCAATATCAAAGGAAAATGAAGAGTTTCTAAAAACTCAAATCCCATCAAGTTCAAAAATTCCAGATTTAAGGTGCAATCTTTGAAAAATCATAACTCACTCTCGTAGGTCCAAAATTGGAAACATTGGTACCGTTAGAAACTTCTTCCAAATACCAAAAGTTCCTAGAAGACACTTTTCCATGATTCCAAATGAAGATATCCAAAAATTAGCTCAAAGTTGCTGTCAAGCTCACTAAGACAGTTTTAGGTTGGTTTTTCGCTAACTTTGAAAATTCGGCAAAAATCACAGAATTCGATAATCTCTGAAATTCGGAAATAAATAGAGTTGCAAAAAGGTTTAAAACAAAACAAATAGAACAATAATCGGAGTTTTAAGCACCAAGATATAGCAGTTTAAAGTTGGTGCAAAAACGAAGCTCACTGTCCAAATTTCCAGATTTAAAGCTGGAACTTTGTGACTCTAGTTGGGCATTGAAACGGACTCGGAATGGTACCAAATTTGGAAGTTATTATACTATCATATGAGGGCTATTTCCTCTGTCAAATTTCATAGGAAAATTCATTCGGGAAGCTAGTTAACAAAGCGTTTAAACTTTCTAAAATTTCCAAGGCAATCTGCCTTTGGACTTTGTTTTCCCCTTTTCTTAAACATTTTGCCAAGGAAATTTGTCAAACATCATTCATTTATGAAGACAAGGTCTAAGAAACATCCAAGGTGCAATTGGTAGGTGAAAAACACCAAGAATTTCGAAATATTAAGTCCCAAATCAAAGTGGTCACAAGTCAGTCCAAAATGAGGGTTTTCAAAGTCTGAGTCAGTGTTGAATTTTGGCTACAACTCACTCAATTCAACTCAGAATTGAGCATGGTCAGTGGCGTTGAAAACTAGATTCATAAAGCTACAATTTCTTAGAAGAAATATTTTTCAAAATAGGTCCACAACTAGCTCATATTTGAGCATCAAGTCGCTGCTCAAAACAGGGCATTCAGTGCAGACGAGAAACAGAACAGTCAACTTTACAAGGTTGGTACGGATCACTCGGGTGGAATCAGAACATGCATTTTATACCGTTGGAAATCTGGGAATGTCTAGTTTCCAGTGCCTCAAACAGCACTCGATTTCGACATTGGAACAAAAAGATATAGCCGAAACAAAAATACTGCCAGGGCAGTGACGTGAAAATTTTCCAGATTTGCTGTTTTACGAAAATTCAACATTTGGCCAACCAAATCATGGAATTTTTTTGATGAAACTTTCTACACATCTCATACAACATATAAACATCATAACTAAGCCATTAGATTCACAAAAATTTGCCCTAAAGGCCACGGACAACACAAGGGCAGAATCGAAAAATTTCTACCTTTCACCTCCTTTGAGCTATCTTCCATATCCTCACTTATTTCTACTAATTCAAGCACTAAACCAACATTAACAACATTAAAACTTATCAAATCAGTCCATCAATCCATAGTGGGAGTTCATAGAGCCCACACAACAATTTTCACCATAAATAAAGCTACCCACATGAATCTACAACCGTATAAGTGCAATCTAACGTATATAATCGAAGATTCAAGGGGTTGATCGTTGAATACCTTTCTTGATGATTCTAGCAGAAATTTTCGGTCATTTGAAGCTCAGCAAAACCGTGGAAATGAGGCTCCTTTTGTAGCTTAAGTTAATCACCAAGAGGTTAGCTAAGTGTGGTTAAATTTTGGTGTGATTTGGAGAAGATTTGGTGAAGAAATGAAGAAGGAATTTGAAGAGCTTTGGATGGCTTTTCTTTCTTCTCTTGGCCGGCTGTTCTTGAGGCTTGGAGAGAGAAATTGTGTTGCAATGAAGCTTCCTTAAGAAGCTAAAATGAGTGGTTAGGAAAGCTCCAAAAGTCAACTCTCTCTCGCGCGCGCGCGTTTCGTGCTCGATTTCTCTCGAGTTTGATTCACTTGTGCATTAAACCTCTAATGCACTTATATTCACACTAATATTATTCACGCTAGAATAAATTTCTAAATCCTCCAATTAGTCGCGCACGCGAAAGCGCGAAATTCCAACTTGTGCGCGATAATGCGAGATCTCTAAGAAATTCTTATAACGACAGTATAAGTAAATATCACTTGAGTATATAAACTTAAAATTAACCACTTTAGAACTAATGTACAAGTCTCCAATTTTTCCAAACTTATTGTATCCTCGAATCGGTTATTACTTCCAAACGCGCATTCACTATTCTCACTTATCTAGCCTTCTAAAAATTAATTTTCGTAACAAGTCATTTTAAGAATACGTGTAAGCCATAGTTCCATGTAATTGGGTCTAAAAAGATCGGAATAAAATATTTAGAGAAAATGAGTGATTAAATAATTAATTAAGACAGTAAAATAAAATAAAATAGGGAAAATTGCGGGTCCTCACAGATCCACATTGGTATTGACTAGAACTAAGAGATCACTAGCCCTCTTATTTTGCATTTGCATTAATCCAATATCATCAGACTTCTATAAATGGGCTCTCTAGCTACTAAGGATGCATTTGATAAAATTGAAGTTTAAAAACTGAAATTTGAAATCTGAATCTATTAAGTTATTGAATTGTTAAGTATTAAATCAAGTACATTTGAGTGTATATTACATTCATTGATAAGTGAATAGCTTATCATTTATTTTTGAGAACAAGTTTTGGTTAGGAAATTCAGTGACATTTAATTAATTCAGATGTTCAATTGTTGGTTAGCAAACGCGTCTAAATATATTAAGATCTAAATATATTAAGTTCAAGTACTGAATTGCATTATCAAACATGGACTAAGTACTAACCTCCTTCAAAAATAATTTAGACTGACTGTTGTGTTGATGTTGCAATTGCAGGAGATTCAGAAAGGATCCAGGGGCTCACAATTTATGTTTCGTACAAATTTTGCGCAAGTTGACCTTTGGTGTAAATTAGTCAGATTTTGGTATAAATCAGGTCTAGTTCAATGTAAATTACGTGTAGTTCCTTTTATCTTAATTTGTTATTATTTGGTGTAAATCAGGTTCATTTTGATAGAAGTTGATTATTATCATTAAGTATAAGTTAAGGACAATTTGGTGTAAATTGAGAATAAATTGTTAATTTATACCAACTTGTGCGAAATGAAACTTGGGAGGCCCCACTTCCGTTCAGAAGATAATGAAATGCTTGTCAAAGATTTCTCAAGGTGTTAGGCCTATATTCCAAGATTTACTTAACCTATTTTCATTCTTCTCGGATGTTGTTATTGTTGTTAAAAGTAAATAAGCATTATGTTAGTTGAATTCATGAGCTGTGCTGTACCTGATATAATAGTAGTTGTCTTCAATCAAATTCTTCAAAAATTTAGCGGCTCCATGCCTAGTTCTTTGAGCATCTAAGACTAAGGCCTTGTTTGACACTTGAGTTTTTTGCCAAATTTGTCTGTTACAAGTTTTTTAAAAATTTTAGCTACAATAATCTTAAAAAAATTTTCGAAGTTTTTAAACTATACACTTCAAAATATTCAAAAATTTTTACACTTCAAAATTTTTTTTAAAAACTTATACAGTAAATTACAATAAAATTTTAGATAAACACCTAAAAAATTTACTTACCAAACAGGGCCTAAATTTAACGGCCCTGCATTCGGTGCCTAAGTTAGATTCTTCGGTGCATAAGAACTAGCCACCGAATTAAACATGCCTAGTTCTGCGCTGCCTAAGAATAGACATAGAATTCGGTGCCTAAGAAAATAAGCATCTATTTTTTGCCAAAATTTAGCGGCTCCATTCCTAACTTCTTTGCCAAAATCCAAACATATAGAACCTGTTTAACAAGCAAGTTTTTGGTCAAGTTTGTCTTTTATAAGTTTTTGAACTACAGTAATTTCAAAAAACTCTTCAAAGTTTTAAAACTATACGCTTCAAAATATTCAAAAATTTACACACTTCAAAAATTTTTCCTTCAATTTTTATAGTAAGTTACAGCAAAATTCTAGACAAACACCTGAAAAACTCATTTGCCAAACGAGCCACGTTCCATTCTTCATGCTTGCATGATCTCTTTTTTCTCACACATTCTCATCATCATACATCTTAACACTTCTTGTATACAGTAAATTCCTGATCATTTGCTCAATGCAATTCACGGTCGCTTTGTCTTAGCTTTGCCTGTATCCAAATAAACTTAGATGACCTTTTTGAAGAAATTAAGAAACATATCTTCAGCCATTCAAATGTCAAGCAGTATTGATTGTCTTAATTCAGTTTCTCATAATTCCGTTTGGATATTTACCTTCTGCAAATTACATTTGCAATTTTTCCGGCAACATTTCCAACTTATATTATATCCGAGTAGATTGAATTGTCTTCATTATGTTTTCAATTAGAATGAAAACTACCAATGAACACTCAACGGTATTCCGAACACCTGTCTTGGCACCCATACGCATCCGTGAGGGCACAAACCTAGTATTCATGCAACAGCCGTTGAATAAGTTGTACACTTTCAAGACATGGAATTTTTTTTTTTTTGTTGATAAAACACATCATGATTTTATTAATCAAATCTACACTTATGACAAAAATTACATCGGAAAGGACATATCTGAAGAACAACAGATACTGCAGATTTGAATTCAGAACATGAGAGTTGAATTGCGTATTATCAAATTAACAATGAAGAATAAATGACAAGTTACATGATTGAACTTATTTTATCATTTTGAAACAAAGGATGATGTTTCACATTTATTTAATAGTAATTTGAATACAATTGGCTTAGATACTAACTAAATTCTTCTCCCTGAAGCTCTCAACCGTATCTTTCAAGCTGACCTCCAAAGGGATAAAGTGAGCTCCCAAATTCTTTGCCTTGTCATTGGATATTGTACAGTCTGAAATAATAAGGCTGCTGTTATCTGACAACCTGTAGTAGGTTAAGAAAGTTCAGAATTAACAAGTGGATAAAGCATAGGTGAAAAGAAATGCTAATGTGAAATCAAGCCCTGCAAAATCTGTTGCAGACAATAACGAGTATTTTGCCTTTGTACAAAATTTCTCTAATATATGGAGATCATTTAATCTAAAACTTGTGTTATAATCCATTTAACCTTTCTGCAAAGGGCAACGTCATGGATTAATCGAAGGGATTCATGTATCTAAAGTTTGACTTTCCTTATGAACTAAAACTAGAAAAAGACAATCAAAAACTGGCTCTGCAAAGTTCTGGTAATTTGAAAGACCTATTGAAAAGAATTTTACTTGATCTGAATCCAATTAAATACAACCACCTGAATTCTAACATCTATAATTTGCAGAGAACCAATTTGGTGATCCTAGTCATTAGAATAACCTAATTCTAGAAACGAAGCTGAGAAAGAGCATATTGTGCCACCAAAAAATGCAGAAAATTCTGGACTTGATACACTTTTTTAAGCTTGAAATTGATACAAAAAGATGTGATAAATCTTGGACCTATATACTGCAATCAGCAACAAGCCTGTAAAGGCTTACACCGACAAAATTGACAAGGAAAAAAGGACTTACTTACTAGGAAACTGGTGAGTAGGGTAAAGTTCATGCAAAATCTTGATGACCTGAGAGGCGTGGGCAGATCTCCCAACCAGGCAATATCTTCCACTTGCAGAAGGGACTTCAAAGGCTAGAATATGTGCATAGGCGACATCTCTAACATCAACCCATCCATGCGTTCCATTAGGAAATGACTCAGCCCCTGCATTCGGTGCCTAAGTTAGTAGCATCTTTATGCGTCTCTTCTAGTGTCTTTTTAATGCACTAAAGTATACGTACAATTAAACACCAATGGTCTCAGTCACTGGGGATAAACAAATGGCAGAGGTGAAAATGTTCAAATCTAGAATCAATGGCCTGCCCCCCTTTTTTTTTGGAGAGCCGCTTGGTTCTATTTTAATCCAATGCAAGGGCCACAACCACGAAGAGGGAGAGTTGAGGAATGAACCACTTGAGACAACCCTCATAGTTAATTATTGGTTGATCATAAGAAATATCACTCCAATGAACTTCTACTGGAACAGTTGGGCTAACAGCATGTCTTAGGTTTAGAAAGATCAATTACTAGGCAAATAACACAAGTACAAACACGACAAGACCAGTTGTCCTTTAACTAAAACAGGGGTTAAACATCGAAAGCTGAAGAAACTTGTCCCTTAACCTCTCCTCTAGATAGACAAAAATAAGATATTTGCAATTTTTTGTTCCAAAATAATTCAAAAATCAACCACTTCTTGCTTTACAAGTCCTGAAGTCATTGTACAAAGTGGCTATTTGGGTCGAAATATTTATTGTCAATAGGGAAAAGTAATAAAAGAAATCTGATTAGCAAGTAAATTCTTAAAACACAGGCAATGGCTACACAGAATGAATTTTCCCTGTCAGCTCCGCCCCACAATTTTTTTTTCGACAAAATCATAACATATTCCACCCACAAGTGTTTTTCTTCCTGTAATTGCCACGGATAATGTTGAAGCATAGAAGACGCACAACATTAATTTCGAGGAAGAGGTTAGACAGCAAACCTTTTAACATCACCAGCTGATCAGACCATATACCTTGATATATCAGTTCATATTTCTGCGTATGTCTGTCAGTTATGTATTCGTTCACAATACAAAGATAGCAGAGCCTTACAGTTTTATTTTGAGTAATAAATTCTTTGTTGTTTAGTAACAGAGAACATTTTAGTGCATGATAAAGCCATAAGCCTATGACTAACACAGATAAATAAGTTTAGGCGGATGGTGATAACTTAAGTGATCTGATAATTTCTGGACCATACCATTTAATAGGTTGAGGACCATTTCTACAGTCAGATTAATAGATGGCTGCAAGAAAGGACCAATAACAAATCCTGGATTGATTGTTATTATGTTGAAGCCTTGCTCCTTTGCAATTTCCATGCGGCATCCTCTGCCAAGGTTTTTGAAAGTACATACCAAAACTACAAAAAAATGCGGAGAGTTAAAAGTCTGTATGACAGAAGAAAATAGTTAGATATTAAAAACTCATTTAAGAAGTGATAGTAAAATATTTTTTGTGCAAAACTTGCTTACATCAGTTGGAGCTACTACTGCTGTGGCCACAAAGCACAAGGACAAGCAGTCATACCAGTGATTTAGTAAATTTCTCAAGGATCATAAGATTTGTGTAAAATTTTCCTTTTCAAAAAGTAATATATGTAACATTCGACGCACTTTTTTTTGTGCTTGTATTATTAAAAGCATTGGTCATTTTTGCGTTTGGATTGCTTCTTTTTTTTAAAAAAAAAATTTTATATTTTTCGTGAATACATTTTCTAATAATATTTTTATCTCAAATATATTAAATCACTGTAACACATTTTTCAATAAAAACTCTAGAAAATAACAATCCAAAAGGACTAGTTTCTGGTGGTTACACCACATTTATAATTTACATACGCTTTCTCCACTTTGACAATTCATACATTCTCAAATCCACTTTGAATTGCCTATTACCAAATTAACATGAAGAATAAATGACAAATTACATGAATGAACTCATGTACCATTTCTCACAAAGGATAACGTTTCACATTTATTCACTGGTAATTTAAATACAATACAACAATGCCTTGGCTTAGATGCTAACTATATTCTTCTCCCTGAAGCTTTCAATCGTATCCTTTAAGCTGACCTCCAAAGGAATAAATTGAACTCCTAAATTCTTTGCCTTCTCGTTGGATACTATGTGGGCTGGATAAAAAAGGTTGCTATTGTCTGACAATCTGTAGTATGTTAAGAAAATTCAGAAAAGACAAGTAAATAAAGCATAGTTGAAAAGAAAATGCTAATGTAAATTAAACTCCACAAAATTTGCAGGAGACAATAATGCTTCACGAGCATTTTGCCTTTATACAAAATTTCTGTCATATATGGTAACAAAACTTAGTTTAAAACTTTTGTTATAATCCATTTGCCCTTTATATCAAAAGGCGAATTGCATGGATTAATGGAAGGGATGTATTTATCTAATTAACTCTTGAACTTTCCATATGCACTAAAACTAGAAAAAGACAAAATCAGAAAATGCTGGCTGAGACAAAAACCCTGGTAATTTGAAAAACCTGGCAAACAGAATCTTAGGTGACCAGAATCAAATTCATTTCCATCACCTAAAACTCAATTATCTATAATTTGCAGAGGAAACCAATTTGGAGATCCTACTCCTAAGAAGAACCTAATTCTAGAAACAAATTTGAGAAAGAGCTCATTTGATGAGAAAATGAGACAAAAGATGCAGAAAATTCTGGATTTGATGTATGTACTTTGTTAAATATAAACAAAAATTATGTGATACATCATGGAGGTGCATATTGCCATCACCAACAGCCTATAAGGACATATGCTGACAAAATTGACATGGAAAAATAGACTTACTTATCCAGAAATTCATGAGTAGGGTAATGTCCACGCAAAATCTTGATGACCTGAGGGGCATGTGCTGATCTCTCAACCAGACAATATCTTCCACTTGCAGAAGGGATTTCAAAGGCAAGAATATGCGCATAGGCAACATCTCTAACATCAACCCATCTAAGAGTTGTTGACTTTTTAGCATTTTTTCTATCCCACACCGGTGGGATTAGTTTTTGGGGAGGGGTTTGAGAGTTATAAATTAACACTCTCCCCTCCCAATTTAAATACACCAAAATTTTGTATTCTTTCTTCTCCCAAATTATTAAGTGCGGGTCGCTTAGGCGATGCTCGGAGATTAGGCACATTTGATCGAACTTCGTTATCAATTTCGGGTGCATTCTTTCCTTATCTCTTTTATTTATTACGCATTTATTTGGTAGTTTCTTTTCGGTTGTAGTATAGTATTCAATATATTTGTCGGATTTATTTGTAGTGTTTTTATATTGTTCTTTTAGGTGTATTTTCTTATTTGTGTATATGTATTGTTTATGTATATACGGGTCTGATTGTAATAATGCACCGTACACGTAAATTCTACCATAGGAGATTGGGTTTTAAATGGAATCGCTTGTGACCCCTCTAGCCTCTTTCTGGAAATTTATTTGGAATGGTAATTTGTTTTAGGAGATTGTTTTGACGATTTTTCTTAAGAATTACTAAATCGGTTTAATTCACTGGTTGTATTTTTGAGTGAGAAATTACCCGATTTCCCCAACAAGTGGTATCAGAGCCGAAGGTTCGTCCTTTGGCTTATTTGTATTTTGTTATATTAAATACTATAATTTGAGTCTGTAATGGCGTTAGACGATTCACTGATAAATGAATCCACATCAAAAATTACATCTGGGGCATCGGCTTCCTCATCCACATGGTCGAGAATTCTAATGTCAAATTTAAAGTTGGCGGTGGAATATTTGACGGTACTGGCCATTTCGGCATGTGGCAATGCGAGGTCATAGATTTTTTCCAACAGGGTTTTGACATTGCCATTGAAGAAAAGAAATCAGATGACATAGAAGAGAAGGATTGGAGTACATAAATCGGTTGGCATGCGGAACTATTGATCGTGTTTGTCCAGAGAGCAAAAGTATGCTTTCAAGAACGAGACTTCTATGGAAATTGTGGAGGTATTGGAGGAAATTTCTGAAGAAGAGTGGTCAGAAACTCCTTATGAAAAAGATTGTTCCGATTCGATTACCAACCAGGTACTACTATGAATGAACACATCACTATGTTTAATCAATTAGTAGCAGACCTTTAATTTAGATGTAAAATTTGAAAATGAAGATTTGGTTTTGATGTTGTTGTCATCCCTTCCTGATGAATTTGAACATTTGGAACTACGTTATTTCATGGGAAGAAAATGTGTCTTTAGACTGTATGTTCTGCTTTGTATAGTCATGAATTGAGAAACATGATAAAATGAAAAAAAAGTAGTTACAGCAGATGAAGCGTTAGTGGCAAGAGGTCGTCACAAAATCAATCAAAGGGGAGAAGAGGAAGGTCAAATCAAAAAGTAGAGTTGCCAAAGATGAGTGTGCTTTCTGTCTGAGAAAGGGCACTGAAGAAAGACTGTCCAAAATTGAAAAGAAAGGGAAAACTCCGCAAGACACAAATTGCAGAGTGCAAAAGTGATGGAATCAGATTTCTCTTTGCTGTATCACCTTTAACATCCCATCCAGATGAGTGGATTTTGGATTCAGATTGCATCTACCATATGTCTCATGCGAGTGGTTCTTTGAATTTGAAGAACTTGATGGTGGAGTTGTTTACATGAGAAATGACAATCCATGTAAAACAGTTGGGATAGGTTCAATCAACTGCGTAATCATGATGGATCCATCAGAATCTTGAAGATGTTCGTACGTGCCGAATTTGAAGAAAATCTCATCTCTTTGGGTTTTGGAATCAAAAGCCTGATTGTGATGATGCGAGATGGAATTCTTAAAGTAACTTCGGGAGCACTTGTGATGTTGAAAGGGTGAGAAGAATAATC
Source organism: Coffea humblotiana (assembly GCA_023065735.1). Classification (NCBI taxonomy): domain Eukaryota; kingdom Viridiplantae; phylum Streptophyta; class Magnoliopsida; order Gentianales; family Rubiaceae; genus Coffea; species Coffea humblotiana. Next base: position 47,405,916 of record CM041209.1, on the reverse strand, counting down.
TGTATTACTACCAAGGTAGTATAGTTGTTGGGACAGTAGTAGCAGCAACATCTTCAGTAGCAAGAAGGATGCGAGGCAACAAAGTTGTGGCACATGCGTTGGGACATGCTGAAAAATCCTTGGAAAATCTTGCCAAACAAGGATTGTTGAAAGGTACGAAAATTGTAAATTAGAATTTTGTGAGTATTGTGTTCTGAAAAAAAGAGAAGAGTGAAATTTGGCACGCATCCATAATACTAAGGGTATTTTGGATTATGTACTCAGATGTGTGGGGACCTGCCAAAACTCCATCCCTTGGTAGGTACTATTTTGTCACTTTTATTGATGATTTTTCCAGAAGAGTTTGGGTGTTTACTATGAAGACAAGGATGAGTGTTAGGGATTTTCCTTAAATGGAAAGCTCAGGTTGAAAATCAGACGGGAAGAAAGATCAAGATCTCCGAACAGACAACGGTGGAGAATACAAGAGTGATCCCTTCCAGAGATATGCCAAGTGTGGCATAGTTGCACTTCACAGTTAGAAGAACACCGCAGCAGAATGGGTGTCAGAGCGTATGAACAAGACACTAGTGGAAAAGTACGTTGCATGCTGTCTAATGCTGGGTTAAGCAGAAAGTTTTGGGCCGAGGCTGTGACATACGCTCAACATCTCGTCAATCTTGCCATCATCTGCAATAGGTGGCAAGACTCCATTAGAGGTATGGTCTGAAAAACCTGCAACAGATTATGATTCTTTACGTATTTTTGGTTCTACTGCATATTATCATGTAAATGAATCAAAATTGGATCCACGTGCAAAGAAGGCTCTCTTTATGGGCTTTAATGCTGGGTTAAGGGATACCGTTTGTGGTGTCTAGAAGCAAAAAGACCATTATAGTAGGGATGTTACTTGATGAATCTGCCATGTTGAAAAAGGTAACACAAAAGACCAGTGGTACTCCGCAACAGGTGGAGTGTACGCCGAAACAGGTGGAGTTTGAGCAAATAATGGTGAGCCCAACAAACAGCACCATCAGTGACTCTCCATGGCAGAAGAGGAGTCAGATGAGGAAGAGGTTTCTACCCAAGAACCTCCACAGCAGCAAGAGTCAATTGCCGTAAATAGGCCAAGACGAGAAATTCAAAAACCTGCTCGTTTTGCTGATATGGTGGCCTATGCACTTCCAGTGTTGATGATGTTCCATCCACTTTTTCGAACAGTTCGAAGTACAGAAAATGATAGATGGAAAGATGCTATGGAAGAAGAGATGCAATCTCTTCAGAAGAACGAGACGTGGAATTGACACAACTACCGAAGGTAAGAAGGCAATTGGATGCAAATGGATATTTGCAAAGAAAGAAGGATTTCCTGACAAGAATGATGTTCGCTACAAGCAAGATTGGTGGCTAAAGGTTACGCTCAGAAGGAGGAATTGATTATAATGATATTTTCTCCAGTTGTTAAACATTCCTCTATTAGAATTTTGTTGGCTTTGGTAGCGCAGTTGAATTTGGAGCTAGCTCAACTTGATGTGAAGACCGCGTTCCTTCACGTGACTTGAAGGAGGAAATCTATATGTCTCAACCAGATGGATTCAAAGTTGCTGTAAAGAGAATTGGTTTGTAAGTTGAGCAAATCGTTGTACGGATTGAAACAATCACCGAGCAATGGTACAAACGATTTGACCAGTTCATGATGGGTCAGAAGTACACAAGAAGCAAATACGATCATGTATGTATTTGCGCAAGCTACGAGATGATTCCTACATCTACTTACTCTTGTAGTTGATGATATGCTGATAGCGTCAAAGAGCCAATTGAAATTGACAAATTGAAGGCTCAGTTGAGTAAAAAGTTTGAGATGAAGGATTTGGGAGAAGTTAAGAAGATTCTCGGCATGGAGATAAGTAGGGATAGAACGAGAGGCAAGTTTTGTCTGACAGAAGCAGTATTTGAAGAAGGTACTACAACGTTTTGGTATGAATGGAGATTCAAAACTGTAAGTACTCCGCTTGCTCATTTGAAACTTAACAGTCTATTATCGCCAAAGACGGATGAAGAGCGAGTATACATGGCGAAAGTCCAGTATGCTAATGCAGTAGTATGTATGGTGTGTACGAGACTCGACATTTCACAAGGCAATTAGTGTGGTAAGCAGGTTATGCATGATCCGGGCAAGGGTCATTGGCAACTGTGAAATGGATTCTACGGTATATCCAAAATACTGTAAATGTTGGATTAGTTTTGAGCGAAATGAATCACTTGATCATTGTGTAGTTGGATATCATGATTCTGACTCTGCAAGTGACTTGGATAAGCGACGTTCTACAACTGGCTCTTGTTCACATTTGTCAAGGCGCCAGTTAGTTAGAAGTCTATTTTGCAGTCAACATTGGTTTTGTCTACAACAGAGGCAGAGTATATGACAATTGCCGAAGCTGTGAAGGAGGCAATTTGGCTTCAAGGATTGCTTGAAGACTTGGGAGTTGGTAAAAAACACATTGATGTATTTTGTGATAGTCAGAGTGCTATTCACTTAACAAAGAACCAGGTCTTGCATGCAAGAACGAAGCACATTGATGTTCGCCATTATTTCGTGCGAAAATTTCTCAAAGAAGAGGAGATTTTTCTCCAAAAGATTCAGACTACGGAGAATCCTGCAGATATGCTGACCAAGGTGGTTACAAGATCCAAATTTGAACATTGTTTAGACTTGGTCAACATCCTGCACATTTGAATTGGCACCCGAGGGGCGCAAATTTGAAAGTACCGCAAGGACTGTTTGTTATTTTATTTGAGTGAGAAGGTTTGTATTTTTGATGGGACTAGAAATTATGCCAAAGTGGAGATTTGTTGATTTTTTAGCATTTTTTCTATTCCACATCGATGGGATTAGTTTTTGGGGAGGAGTTTGAGAGTTATAAATTAACACTCTCCCCTCCCAATTTAAATACACCAAAATTTTGTATTCTTTCTTCTCCCAAATTAGTAAGAACGGGTCGCTTAGGCGGTGTTTGGAGATTGGGCACATTTGATCGAACTCCGTTATCAATTTCGGGTGCGTTCTTTTCTTATCTCTTTTATTTATTACGCATTTATTTGGTAGTTTCTTTTCGGTTGTAGTATAGTATTCAATATATTTGTCGGATTTATTTATAGTATTTTTATACGGTTCTTTTGGGTGTATTTTCTTATTCGTGTGTATATATTGTTTATGTATACACGGGTCTAATTGTGATAATGCACTGTGCACGTAAATTCTGCCATAGGAGACTGGGTTTTAAGTGGAACCGCTTGTGACCCCTCTAGCCTCTTTTGGAAATTTATTTGGAATGGTAATTCTGTCTTAGGAGATTGTTTTGACGATCTTTCTTGGGAATTATTGAATCGGTTTAATTCACTAGTTGTATTTTTGAGTGAGAAATTACCCGGTTTCCTTAACATCTCTAACATCAACCCATCTAAGAGTTGCATTAGGAAATGCTCCAGCCCCTGCATTCAGTAGATAAGTTAATGAGTTCTTTAAGCATATACACTATTTTCTTTTCACCTCTCCTCTCCTCTAGAAAGGCAAAAAAAAGTAATTTCCAATTTTAAGTTCCAGAAGATTTGAATTAGCAATCACTTCTTGAAATGAAAGTCCTATCATCACTGTACAAGGTGGCCATTTGGCTCCTAAGAGTCAGTGTCAATGGGAAAAGTAATAAAACAAGCTGATTAGCAAGTAGTCTTAAGACACAGGTAGCGACAACACAGACTAAATTTTTCCTGTCGGTGCCCTCCCAAAAAATTCCTCAAGAAAGAAAAAGTTATAACATCTTCCACCCCAAAAAGTGTTGTTCCTCCTGAAATTTGCATAGAATCTCAATGTCAAAGAATAGAAGATGCAAGCAACATGAATTTCAGAAAAATGGTTGGCCAGCAAAACTTTTTGGCATGACCAGCAGATAGACCAGATAGCTTCACATATCAGTTCACATTTTTAAAAATTTCTGTCAATTATGTGCTCCATTACAATAATAAGCTAGCAGAACCTTACAATTTTATTAGTGTCATAGATACTTTGTTGTACAATAATAGAGAACATTTTAGTTCATCATAAAGCTATAACAAAACACAGATGAGCATCAACTAATACAGCTCGCGACATACCATTCACTAGGTTGAGAATCAATTATGTGCCGAGATTAATAGATGGCTGCAAGACTGGACCAACTATGAATCCTGGATGAATTGTGATTATCTCAATGCCATGCTCCTTTGCGAATTTCCATGCAACATCCTCAACAAAGGTTTTTGAAAGTGCATACCAAGACTACACCATAAAAATTGTTAAAAAGTTGGTTGCTTTGTAGCGGAAAATACATTAGTTTTCAGACTCAATTAAGAAGTAATATTTAAATTTTTTTAGATAATGGTAAAACCTGTTTCCATCATTTCGAGCTATTACTTGTGCGGCCATAAAGCACAAATTGAAAGCATGCATATTGGACAAGCTATTTTACAAATGATTAAGTAGATTCTCAAGAATGCTAAGAATGGCATTGATTTTTCCTTTTAAGACTCACCAATGTACTTTAATTTAATTATGTGCAAGGGATGATGCAAAGTACCATAGTGTTAACTCACTCCTGATAGCATGATCTCTTCATCCACGAGTCAACACCGAACGACAAAGGTATTTGACTTGTGACTGATCAAGCCATATTCAGGACTTTCTAGCAGAAGTTCCTTGACATCTGAACAAGCAAACATTGATCCTCTTGCAATGCCTTTCTAGACAATAATGTGGAACTTGATTCTACAGCTTCATTTAGGAGATGCATGGTTGACTATTCCATACTTCAATATCTCTTTCCAATTAAAGCTAAGCTATTACTTAAAGGAAGAAAAGAAAGAGGATCCACCTTTCTGGCCTGCCCTTTAATCAAAGGGTTCTATCAATAAAATTGCCCCAAAAAAACATCCTTCTTTCCTACAAAAGTACCATGAAGCCGTGAAGATCCTATCTTAATTTTCCCCATGCTTGGACTAAGTTTCTCAGAGTTTGTCCAATAACAAGTTGAAACTACAGAAATCTAGCATTCCATATATGCATAATTTAACAGATAGAAATAGATGATAACATACCTTCTGGTCCTCACAGTATGATGGATCAGAAAACCAACTTTCATCAACGACCACGTCCTCCTTTAATTCTCTATTGTTTGAAACTGTAGCCATAGAAGATGTTATAACAATTTTTTTATAGATGAAACTTTTGCACATGACCGTAGCACATTGACTATTCCTCTTATTGTAGGTTCCAGTAGTTCTGCCTAGAAAATGAAACAAAGACAAAAAACGAAGTCATTACTGTTAATGTAGTTTGCAAAATAGGAAAGGTTTGCACCGTTTGGAAGCACCTTTTACAGTGAAACTTCATGTTCCTTTGAAAGGTTATATGTGAACAGTTTCTAACGATTTTCTGAATGTTGTGGATGTATAAATCAATACGTTGAACACTAGAAAACTAACTTAAACATTTTTATTCTTGACTAGACAAACCCAAGAACTTGCGACTTGGTTGTCTAGATTAGAATTCATTGTATCCTAGAGTTTTTTGCCCAGAAACTGGATTAGCAAGATAGTGGGAGTAATCAAACTTCAAGGAAAGTGATTACACGCCTTGAATTCTTCAAGTTTTGATCCCCATTTATGTAAACTTGTTTCTATAGAATTCTCTCTTGAATTTTTCTGGTTTGACTCTATACAGTCTTGTACTTCTGTATTATTTTCTTACAATCTTGAAGTTTGATTGATTGACAAGAATGGAGTCTACACAAGAGAGTGCCATCAAAGTTATGAACCAAGATTTCGTTAAGTTGGACAAACTTGATGGAACCTGAACCAACTTCAACCGTTGGAAGGACAAACTTATGTTCTTCCTCACTGCATTGAAGGTGGCTTACATTCTCAATCCGAATCTTCCAGAAATTCCTGCTCCAGCGGAGGGTGAGTCCGAGGAAGTGACAAAGCAAAGGCAAAAGCTGAAGAGGATGAGATTATTTGCCGAGGCCACATTCTGAACACCCTCTCAGATAGTTACTACGATATGTTCCAAGGAGTATGAAATCCAAGGGAAATCTGGGCTGCAATTGAGCGAGAGTATACAACTCAAAAGCAAGGCACAGATAAGTTTCTCATTAAGAAATATTTTGAGTTTAAGTTGATTGTCTAACAATTATGGTGTTGAAGTTTCTGAATCTTTCCAAGTTGGTGCAATAATTGGAAAGTTGCCACCATTATGGAATAATTACCAAAAGAAGTTGCTTTACACTTCTGAAACTTTAACTTTATCTAGTGTTTTGAAACATCTTAGAATTGAAGAAGGGGCTAGAATACTTCAAAACTAGAAATTGACAATGCTCTGAAGACTAATATGGTTGAAGAGAAAATGAATTCTGGTAGTAAGAGAAAGAGGCCTGAGAATACTAATTCAAAAGACAATAAGAAAAAAATAGAAATTGTTATAATTGTGGTAAGAAAGGCCATTATAAGGCCGAGTGCAAACTCAACAAGAAACAAAAGAAAAATGTTGCTCCAAGTGGTAATCTTGTTGATGAGTGTGCAGAAATTGTAGCAATGGTGACTTTTGGTACAGTGACTGAACTTCATATGATGAAACCTACGCTTTCAAAGGATTGGTGGTATGATTCTGGTGCTGCAATTCATGTTTGCAATGATAAGAATCAGTTCAAGAGTTATGAACTTCTTGAGGGTCATGAAGTTGTCATGGCAAATGGAGTGAGAGCCAAGGTTCATGGCAAAGGGGATGTGCATCTTCAATTCACATCCGGTAAAAAGTTGGTCCTTACCAACATACTTCATGTTCCCGATGTTGTTAAGAATTTAGTGTCTGCGGACATTCTTAACAAGAAAGGATTGAAGGTTGTACTAGAGTCAAATAATGTAATTTTGTCAAAGAATGATATATTTGTAGGGAAGGGCTATTCTTGTAACGGAATGTTCAAGTTGAGTATTAATAAAGTGAATGATATTTCTGTTTACTCTTTGGCTTCTACTTCTTCTACTTGTTCTTATTTTTTGTGGCATGGTAGATTAGGACATGTGAATCATAAAGTGCTGAAATTTATGTCTAAAGATGGCCTAATTTCATATAATGACCTTGAAAATAAGAAATGTGAAACTTGTGTTCAAGCCAAGATTACAAGGTTGCCTTTTCCTAAAGTTGAACGACAAACACAAATGCTTGATCTTGTGCATTCTGATGTGTGTGAATTCAATGGTTTTCTAACTAGAGGAGGAAATAGATACTTTGTCACATTCATAGATGATTGTTCTAGGTTTTTGTATGTGTATCTTATGAAACACAAAGAAGAAGTATTTGGTATGTTTAAAACATACAAGGCTTTAGTAGAAAATCATTTGAATAAGAAAATTAAAATTTTGAGAAGTGATAGTGGGGTGAGTACTTCCCTAGTGAATTCTCAAAATTTTGTGAAGAAAGTGGAATTGTACACCAAACCAGTGCTCCGTACACATCACACAAAATGGTTTGGCTAAAAGGAAAAATTGAACTCTTGAAGATATGGTTAATTCCATGCTTGTGAGTTCAGGGTTGCCAAATAATTTGTGGGGTGAAGCTTTGTTAGTTGCATGTCATGTTCATAATAGAATTCCTTCCTTAAAAACTAGAATTTCTCCATATGAAGTGTGGAAAAATAGAAAACCAAATTTATCTTATTTAAGGATTTGGGGTTGTATAGCCTACTATAGGGTCCCTGATAATAAAAGAACTAAATTGGGACCTAGAGCTCTTAAAAGTGTGTTCGTTGGCTATGCAGAAAATTCGAAAGCCTATAGACTACTTGATCTTGGTTCAAATATAATAGTTGAGTCAAGGAATGTTGAGTTCTTTGAAGATAAGTTTCTTAGAGACTCAACAGTTAATATAGATCCATCCTCTCCAAATGCAGCCTCTTGTAGTGGTACAAAAGGAAGAGAAATTGATACTCCTAGCGAACCTAGGAGGAGTCAAAGACAAAGAAAAGAAAAACAATTGCCCCCTGACTTTGTGTCTCTTCAAGCTATTGTTTTTCTAGTAGAAGGAAATAGAGATTCTCAACTAAATAAAACTCCAATTTTGTTGAGTGTAGAGGATGATCCTAAGACATATGAAGAAGCTACGAAATCGAGAGATGTTGCATTTTGGAAAGAGGCTGTGAATGATGAAATGGACTCAATAAGTCAATATTGTCTAACAATACTTGGGTTCTTGTGGACTTGCCTCAAGGTTCTAAACCTATTGGTTGTAAGTGGGTATTTCGCAAGAAATATGCCACTGATGGAACTATTCTTACTTACAAGGCTAGGTTAGTAGCTAAAGGCTATAGACAAAAGGAAGGAATAGACTATTTTAACACATATGCACCTGTGGCTAGGATAACCTCTGTTAGAGTACTACTAGCTTTAGCTTCTGTTTTTAGCTTTCAAGTGCATCAAATGGATGTTAAAACAGCCTTCTTAAATGGTGATTTGAATGAGGAGGTGTACATGGAACAACCGGAAGGTTTTGTACTCCTGGATAATGAACATAAGGTGTGTAAACTAGTGAAGTCTTTATATGACTTGAAACAAGCTCCAAAACAATGGCATGAGAAATTCAAATCTGTTTTACTCTCTAGTGGATTTAGGTACAATAATACTGATAAGTGCATTTATTCTAAATCCAATAGTGAGTATAGTGTGATTATTTGTTTGTATGTGGATGACATGCTAATTGTTAGTGCTACACTTAAAGGTGTAGTAGAAACTAAGAAGTATTTGTCTTCTAAGTTCAAGATGAAAGATCTTGGTGAAATAGATACTATCTTGGGGATTAAAGTTAAAAGACATAGTGGGGGTTTTGCCTTGTTTCGATCACATTATGTTGAGAAAATATTAAAGAAGTATCAACATTTAAGTGTGAAAGAAGTTGGCACCCCTTTTGATCCTAACTTTAAGTTGTATGAGAATACCGGTAAACCAATAGCTCAACTAGAATATGCTAGTGTTGTTGGTAGTCTTATGTATGCAATGACTTGCACTAGGCCAGATATTTCATACTCGGTTTGTAGACTAGCTAGATACACTAAAAATCCAAGTAAAGATCATTGGAAAGCTATTTGTAGAGTGTTTGGTTATCTTAAAAGAACTAAAGATCTTGGACTCTTTTATAATAGTTTTCCTAGTGTTCTTGAGGGGTTTTCAGATGCTAGTTGGATTACTAGTATTAGTGAGTAAAAACCGACTAGTGGTTGGATTTTTATGCTTGGTGGCGGAGCCATCTCATGGGCTTCAAAGAAGCAAACGGTGATAACTCATTCAAACATGGAAGCTGAATTTATTGCACTATCTTCAGCTTGTAAAGAGGCTGAGTGGCTAAGAGATCTTTTACTCGATATTGATTTTTGGCCTAGACCAATGCCTCCAACAACTATCTTTTGTAATAGTGAAGTTACTATGTCTAGAGCATTGAATAAAGTTTACAATGGTAAGTCTAGACATATAAGTTTGAGACATGCATTTATGAGACAAATGCTTGCAAATGATGTTGTTAGTATTGCGTTTGTAAGAACACACAAAAACTTGGCGGATCCGTTGACTAAACCTTTAACAAGAGAGTTAGTGAATGTGACAACATCCAGAATGGGATTAAAACCCTTATACTAAAATCGCTTAGCAATGGTAACCCAACCTTTCTTCTAGTACTACCCCTAGTTTGGAAGGTTTAAAGGGTAATAACAAGTTGCTTCAAGTGATAGTGAACGCTACGTTTTTTTTTATGTGTAGACCATTCTAATTAGTAGTGTCATGTGTTACTCTTAAGTGAGTAGGATGAGAAGTAACTCTTAATAAACATATTTCTTGTGTTTTATTTGTTAAAACTAGAAATATAGTTTACCTATATGGTCATAGAAGTGGTGCCGTTTCTAACAAGAGTTTTGGGTGATCTCTTGTATATGGTCATGAATAGGATGAGCACATGGCCGGTAATAGTGCTACAGATGGTTGTGAATATATAAATGTTACATGATTCATGTATGTAATATTTCTTATTTTTGTGAATCTTGGTTTAAGCAATCTAGCCACCAAGGGCTTCACTTAAATGTGTATTTCGGTTTGGTGACCAGAAGACTCCTTAGGAGTTAAGCGTGCCCACGCTAAGTGATCACACTTAAAAATCAGAGTTCTAGTTACAAAACAGAAGACTTCCTACGAGTTAGACGTGCCCATATCTAATCCGGAACGACCAAATCAGACCGAAACTTAATTTTCAGCAAGGGGAGTTTAAGACGAGAATTACTTTCCTTGATGCATGAATTTTCAGTGTTAGTTTGACTTTCTATTTTGCAAACTAAGTGGAGAATTGTTAATGTAGTTTTCAAAATAGGAAAGGTTTGCACCGTTTGGAAGCACCTTTTATAGTGAAACTTCGTGTTCCTTTGAAAGGTTACATGTGAATAGTAACGATTTTCTGAATGTTGTGGGTGTATAAATCAATATGTTGAACACCAGAAAACTAACTTAAACATTTTTGTTCTTGACTAGACAAACCCAAGAACTTGCTACTTGGTTGTCTAAATTAGAATTCATTGTATCCTAGAGTTTTTTGCCCAGAAACCGGATTAGCAAGATAGTGGGAGCAATCAAACTTCAAGGAAAGTGATTACACGCCTTGAATTCTTCAAGTTTTGATCCCCATTTATGTAAACTTGTTTCTATAGAATTCTCTCTTGAATTTTTCTGGTTTGACTCTATACAGTCTTGTACTTCTATATTATTTTCTTACAATTACCAGGCAACAGATAAGCCTATGCTTGCATCCTGCACAATCACGTTGGTATTTTGTTTTTACTGAAAAAGGAGTTACAGACGAATGTTGATTTTGAGAACCAAAGCCGGTTTTACTGAATTTTGCTTGAAGTAATACAAAACACAATGTTATGTGCATTATGTGCTGACAGTTCTTGCACCATGTAGGGCACTGAAGGAAGAAAAGTATGCTGCGCGCAGTGCTATCTTACCTCTGTTGCAATGACAGGTGCCGAACCTGTGCAATAATAAAAATAAACCTAATTGCCAATTAAAATATCCAAAACCCGATTCCAAGTACTGGAGCAGGGACTCTAGGTGTGCAATGGGTTACTTGATTCACCCTGTTCCCGAAGAGTTTGCTTAATCCGATATACCTGAATGGGATGACCTTTTTTACAAATAATTATGCAACTTGTAACAGGGCAAGTAGGGTCGTATCCTCAGGGACTGGGGGTATTTGTCTCTTAAGAAGTCCAAAAATAATACAGGGGGTGTTTTTGGGGTAAACGATGATACTCAAAGAAATTCAAATGAAACGATTAAAAACAAATAACTAACTAGAAATTCAAATAAAAGAAATTCAAATAGAAATAAGAATGGATAACTAACTAGAAATTAAATAGCAATTCCCTAAAATTAGAGTAGCAGTAATTAAAGGTCTAGCCAAGAAATAACTTCAGCAATGGTTCACCTAATTGATCATCGATGCACAAGCAATTCCAATTATTTACTAATAAATAGGTTATAACTGCCAAGCAAGCGATGACAATCAACCCCTCCTTACTGTGTCGGTGATCAAGGTACGCCCGTTAATCACTGCTCTAATTGAGAAATAATCCTAGGTACGCCCGTAAGATTTAATTCCCCAATTGCCTTACGTATTAGAGGAGCCCTATTCTAACCAAATAACGCACTACCAGGGTTATTTCAGATTAGCCCGCGTATCCCCCTGACACAACCCTAATTGTGCCAGTTATCACTTTTTAAGGCAGTTAAACAATTACGGATTTAAATGCCCTAATTGACAATAGATTATCAAACTAACTAATTATCCGGATCCAAGACAACCAATTAATCAAATAATCGTAAGCACTGTAATCAAGGAATATGCGAATACCAAGAAATAAAAGGAAAAGATAAGATTAAACCGATTTCACAAATTTTAGGCGAATCAAAGCATCCGTTAGCCCTTGGCTAGACAAAGGGGATTTAGTTCATCCTGAATGTGAAAAACCCACACAAAATTGAAGCAACAGTCGCGGCCATCAATTGGGTGAATTCACTTCGTTGGAATATTGATGAAAAAGCAAAGCTACAGGAAGTGATTAAATGTCTCCTCTTCGTCTGCACATCCGAAAGAAGAAAGAAAAGCTACTAAATGCTAAAAGGAAGAAAAGTCAAAGTTCTCCCAATTTTTGCTCCTGACATCCGTGGGAATTGAAGCTCAAAAGCTAATCAAAGAAGAAAAGTCAAAATAAACAACTCAAGGAACTAGTGCTACTCCTCTGCTATATCTCATTCTAGTTTTCTAACTAATGATTGCCATGTGCGGCGGCTCCCCCAAAGAATAGAAGACTTCGGCCAAATTGCCCACAAAAGGCTTGCGTCTCTGTTCTTCCCAAAATGCCCCTGTATGCCTTCCATCTGACTTCTTTCCTGATGACTGTCAAATTGGTCTTTGTTGTGGTATTTTCGTTCTGCTCCCTGAAATAAATGCAAATTACTAAAAATGAGTAGAATCTAATAATTAACCCACATCAGATCAGGTAATAGGGGAAACTAATAATAAAATAAATGATAAAATTGCAACCTATCAATTCCCCCCACACCTAAACCATGCTTGTCCTCAAGCATAAGAGCAGTAAACAAACATCAATATTTGACAGTGGCTATTGCTCTATCTACCATATTGCCAAGATACCAAGAAAAATCATATATCAAGCATCAGTGATCGAAATCCGAAAAACGTCACCCCGGTTAGCTTCTAAACCACAAACTCTTCCAATTTCAAGTTAACTATTCTAAGAAAAAGGAATGGCGCACAACATTTATCAGCAAATGATCCAAATATTAACCAAAATCTCCATATTAAATCCATGACTCGACAAACTGACTTCTATCACATACTAACACAACCTACACTTTTTTTTTCACGTTTTCTAATATTTAATTTGTTTTTTTTTTTTTTTACTCTCTCTTTTTTTTTTTGGGTGAAAAGCACAAATGACTTAGTCTCTAGCCAGTGGAGCCTTTTGACGCGAACTCCGACATTTTTCAGATGAATGAGCCCGGTTACTCAGCTTCTATCGCTATTCGACCACGTACTCCTAAAAATTACTATTTTTTTACGCGAGAATCGACACTTTAGGTGAAAATCCCCGGTTACTCAATAGTAATAAATAGCGGAGTACAGTCAACCTTATTCACAGCCAAATATCACAATAATGCAAAATAACACCACTAAAAACAAAATTAGGAGCAGCTAGCCTCATTTTCGCCAAACATAGAGAATTCAAGTCAATATTGGATCAATTCACATGAAAATGCCAACAGCCATTCCCTATGCCTAGAAAAGTTAACAAAGAAATCAAACGAGACAAGCAATCACCGATATTCACCAAAGAGATATTCTTAGACTCAACCACGTCCACTTGATACACTTTCATTATTAAAATTTTGGCAATAGCAGAAATAGAGTCAACAATCCAACATCAAATTTTGGCATTCACATGAGCTAACCACTAAAAAGAAGGAAAGAGACTGAATGAAAATAAGCAATACAAATAAAGAGAAAACATCTAAAACCAACTAAAAACTAAAAACTAGAAGGCCTAGCACCACAAATGGCCCCCCCACACCTAAACGATACATTGCCCTCAATGTAGCAAATAAACATCGAAAGTAGGAGAGAGGGCAACAAAACTTCCCTGATGTCGGGTCAAACTGGTGGGTGGTACCCAAACTGAGGTGTTAGACCCGCATGATGCATGAGAGCTGCCAAATTCTGCGCCATACTATGCACATTAGCATCGATGTTGGTCATTCGAGCCTCCAGATTCTGAACTTGGGTCCTGAGTTGGTGCCATTCAGTAGCTCCGGTGGGTGGAGGAGGCGGAGCAGAGTTAGACGGGCCAGCCTCATCACCAACAGGGAACGGACGGGCAAATGAGGAGCGTGGGAGCACACGAGGAGGTCCCGGAGAGGTAAATCGGTATGAACCATCGACGGACTCAAGAACGCCCATCCGCTCTAGGCACGCTTCATCGAGAAATTCCATTTCAAACGCCAAATGAAAGTCATGACGCTCTAGATTCAGCACCCCCAGCTGCACTGCCAAGTGAGTGATGTAGGTCCCGAGGATTAGGGGTTTGTTCTTTTTGGGTAAAACGGTCTTGAACTGTGCGGCCAACCAGCACCCCAGATTCACCTTGACATTGTTCTTCATACACCAGATGAAGAAAAATTCGGGTCGGGAGAGTACACCGGAGCTATCTTTGCGACCTGAATAACTATAGGCCAGAAACCGCTGAACATATCGGGCACTTGGATCTTTAAGGTAGGAACTCCGAGACCGAGAAGAGTCATAGCGGTGCCGGTCGACAGACATGTCCCTCCACACATCGTGGTAGGAGGACAGAAACGGCTCCACATAATCACAGGCACTCTCCGCGTACTCCCTAGTCTCCGCATATTCCAGAGTGATGAACCCAAACGCCAGATTAAATTGGGTAATCGAGAAATTGAACTCCTGACCCATCAGACGGAAATGAATGACATTTGGGGTCTCAACGGTGTACCTCGTCGGCAATTCAAACTCGAAAGTGGAGTAAAACTCCCGAATCAGCTCAACAAAGGCGGGACAGCAGATATCAAGGTAAGGGCGCCATCCGATGGCGGTAAACATCCGCTCGACCTCCTCTCGTATGCCTAGAGCAGCCATAGTAAGTTTCTCCCAACTCTTGCAGGATATGATACGCTTATCACAGACTGCAGCGTATCTCTGCTGATCGGCGGGTCTAGTGAAGTTCAAATGCCCCCCAAAGTGAGCGGGGGCATTCACCTGAGCACCCCTACCTCTACCCAAGCGGGTTCGGATACCGGAAGAGGAGGGTAGGTTCGTAGGTATGTTTACGGGAATGGAGGGTTGGGGTGAAAGCTGAAATTGAGATGCTCTAGACCTAGAGGATGATTTTGGTCTCACCATGGACCCTAACAACCAACTCAATCAACCAGAGACAGATTTGCCAACAAATAGAAGATCCAGAAAAGGTAGAGCAACGGCAAAGTAATGGTCCCCCAAATTTGATTCAAACCAGCAAAAAAACTAAATCACAGACAATGGTCCTTCAAACAAGCAATTGACCCCAACAGGTAAATCAAGCGGCACAGGCCCCCAATTCAATGGGCAATATCAGAATTAACTCAACCACACTCCCATTAGAAACCGCAATGAAACTAGCAAGTGAAAGCAATTGAAATAACCCACTAAAATCGCAACAGAGGTCCCAAGTAGTCGAAACCCAACACTGCCCAACCAAACACTCCAGTTGATGTAAAAATCAAAGCATCAAATAGGATCCCAAAAGTGACGTGTTCACTGGAGACTGCACAAATGCAAGGAAAGTGTGAGCTGGTTAATACCTTGTCGGCCTCAGATTGCGGCGTTGGCGCGATGGTGGCGTACGACGGGAGGCAGGGTGCGTGCGTGGTTGAAGGTGAGCCGCGGCGTGGGGCGTCTGGCGTCGCGTGGCCGGGCGAATGTGCGAGGAAGGAAGAAGGGCCACAAACAAGCTCGCGGAGCAACGGGCGGACAGATCGAGAGCAGAGAGAGAGGAGGAGCTGGCGCGAGCTCGCGGCGGCGTGCGCGAGGAAGGAGGTGGCGTGCGGCGTGGCCGGCGGCTGCTGTGGGTGAAGCGGGCGGCGCTGCTAGGCAGCGGCGTGCGCCGTGCGCGAGGTGGTGGTGGCGGTCACAGGTTTCGGCCGAAAGAGAAGAAGAAACAAGGGAGAAGAAAGAAAGAAAGAAAGAAAAAGAAAGAAAAGAAAGAAAAGGAAAGAAAGAAAAAGAAAGAAAAGAAAGAAAAGAAAAAAGAAAAAGAAAAGAAAATTGTTTCTATATTATTTTTTTTTTTATATTTTTTTTATATTTTTTTTATATTTTTTATATTTTTGAATTTTTGTCATTTTCCTTTGTAGTACGTAAAGGAAGAAAGAAAGAAAAAATTATTATTATTATTATTATTATTATTATTTGTTTCTAATTAATTAAATTTCAGAGTTTTTTTTTTTTTGAAAGATATTAACATGAATAAAACCTATTTCTGAAATTCAAAATTAAAGGATAACAGGGAATAGAGAACTGCTCTTGAGTTTTGAATGCTCGCTTTTCCCGCAACGTGACATGGGCACGTCAAGAGGGTAGTAACCTTACTGACCATGAGCTCTCCACATGTCTTGACGCGGGCGCGTCAAAAAGGCAAGAACCTTTCTGACCATGAGCTCTTCATATGACTTGACGCGGCGCGTCAAAAGGTAAGAACCTTTCTGACCATGAGCTTTCATATGACTTGACGCGGGCGTCATGTCAGAGAGACACCTGTTAGTCATCAAAAACGAAAATTTGAATCCCGAAATCAGTCAGACTCAAGGAAAACATATTAAAGCAATCAAACAACACCAAACAAACAACTAAAAGAAATTGGGTTGCCTCCCAATGAGCGCCTTTCTTTAATGTCTTTGGCTAGACATTGCAAAGTATTGCTAATTGGGACACGGCGGTGCATCTAGACCTATCGTCTCCACTTCTCTACTTGAAAAACCTTCCAAATAATGCTTGAGACGGTGTCCATTCACCACAAACTTATTGTCTGTTTAACACTCTGGATTTCAACTGCACCATAGGGAAAGACATGAGTAACAGTAAAAGGTCCAATCCAACGGGAACGTAACTTACCTGGGAAGAGCTTAAGCCTGGATTGGTACAGGAGGACCTTCTGACCAATTGCAAAGGTTTTTCTAGAGATTTGTTGGTCATGAAATGCCCGGCTCCTCTCCTTGTAGATCAGTGCATTCTCATACGCTTCGTTCCGGATCTCTTCCAATTCCTGCAAATCCAACTTCCGTTGGGCACCGGCCTCATCTAGGTTCAAGTTACACCGTTTGATCGCCCAAAAAGCCTTGTGCTCGAACTCCACCGGGAGATGACACGGCTTTCCGAATACCAACCTGTACGGCGACATCCCTATGGGGGTCTTGTACGCCGTCCTGTAGGCCCAGAGTGCATCTTCCAACTCTGACTCCAGTCTTTCCTATCGGGTCGCACCATTTTCTCCAAGATGGACTTGATTTCCCGATTGGATACCTCCGCTTGACCATTGGTCTGAGGGTGATACGACGTCGAGACCCTGTGGAGTACACCATATTTGCGAAACAGCGCGGCTATGATTTTGTTGCAGAAGTGCGTCCCTCTGTCACTAACAACAGCTCTTGGCATCCCAAAACGTACAAAAATATTAGACCTGATAAAATCTGCAACCACTTTTGAATCATTAGTGCGGGTGGCCTTAGCTTCCACCCATTTAGACACATAATCGACAGCCAACAAAATATACACAAAACCAAATGAGGTAGGAAAAGGACCCATAAAATCAATACCCCAAACATCAAAAATTTCTACAAAAATCAACGGGACCTGGGGCATATGATCTCTACGGGCTATATTACCTACCCGTTGACACCGATCACATGATTTACAGAATACATATGCATCCTTAAACAGTGAAGGCCAATAAAAACCACTTTCTAATACCTTATGAGCAGTTCTCTTAGGTCCAAAATGACCTCCACAAGCAAAAGTGTGACAAAAAGTTAAAATTGATTGAAATTCACCTTCACTTACGCATCGTCTCATCACCTGGTCAGCGCACCTTTTCCATAAGTACGGGTCGTCCCAAATGAAGTACTTGGCGTCGCTCTTCAACTTGTCTTTCTTTGATTTCGGCCAACCTGAAGGAAAATTACCAGTTACTAAATAATTGACTAAATCGGCATACCAAGGCAACTGAGAATTCAGCGAAAATAGATGTTCTTCAGGGAATGCATCTTTCAATGGCTCGTCCTCCTCTCCGACTGGTATGCGACTTAAGTGGTCGGCTACTAGATTCTCTGAACCCTTCTTATCCCTTATCTCCAAGTCGAATTCCTGTAGGAGCAATATCCACCTAATGAGCCTCGGTTTTGCATCTTTCTTGGTCATCAGGTACCTTAATGCTGCATGATCAGAGAATACAACAACTTTAGCACCTAACAAGTATGACCTAAACTTTTCTAATGCAAAAATAACTGCAAGAAGCTCCTTCTCAGTGGTAGAGTAATTCAACTGGGCCCCATTCAGGGCTCGGGATGCATAATAGATGACGTGAGCTGCCTTTCCTACTCTTTGCCCCAACACAGCCCCCACAGCATAATCACTGGCGTCGCACATGATTTCAAAGGGCAAACTCCAGTCAGGGGGTTGAATAATAGGTGGCGAGGTCAAAAGCTCCTTCAACTTGTCAAAGGCACTCTCACACTTGCTATCGAACTCGAAGGCCACATCTTTTTGTAAAAGCTGGAACAACGGGGCTCCAATTTTCGAGAAATCCTTGATAAACCTGCGATAAAATCCTGCATGTCCAAGAAAAGAGCGCACCTCCCGCACACTCGCGGGTAAGGTAGAGCAGATATAATATCTATTTTAGCCCTGTCGACCTCTATACCCTTAGCAGATACAACATGACCTAAGACTATCCCATGTTCAACCATAAAATGACATTTTTCCCAATTAAGCACGAGATTAGTCTCTATACACCTCAACAAGATCAATCTCAGGTTATCTAAGCATGTATCAAAGCTATCACCATACACACTGAAATCGTCCATGAAAACTTCGATAATTTTCTCTACATATTCCGAAAAGATGCTTACCATACACCTTTGGAATGTTGCAGGTGCATTGCACAGTCCGAAGGGCATCCGTCTATATGCGAAAGTCCCGAACGGGCACGTGAAGGTCGTCTTCTCTTGATCCTCTGGCGCAATTGCTATCTGAAAATACCCTGAAAATCCATCCAAAAAGCAATAGTAAGCCCTACAAGCTAAACGCTCAACCATTTGGTCAATAAAAGGGAGAGGGAAATGGTCCTTTTTCGTGACTGCATTCAGTCTACGGTAGTCAATACACTGCCTCCACCCCGTGGGTTTGCGCACTGGCACGAGTTCACCCGTCTGGTTGGCTTCTACCGTTACTCCTGCCTTCTTTGGAACTACCTGGACCGGGCTCACCCATGGGCTGTCTGATATGGCAAAGATGATTCCCACATCCAGCAACTTCAAGATTTCTTTCTTCACCACTTCCATCATTAGGGGGTTGAGCCTCCTTTGAGCCTGCCGCACTGGTTTGGCATCCTCCTCCAGTCTAATCCGGTGCATACAGATGGAGGAGCTGATTCCCTTAATGTCGGCGATGGTCCATCCATCGCCTCTTTATGCTCCCTGAGGACTCGGATTAGTTTCTCCTCTTGTGTATCCGATAATGCAGCTGAGATGATCACTGGAAGTGTCTCGTTGTCGCCCAGATATGCATACTTCAAATGTTTCGGCAGGGGCTTCAACTCCAGCACAGGTGCCTGCACTACAGATGGTAGTACCCTCTGGTGAGGTTCGGGGATGAAAATGGGTGAGACTTCATACCTTTTCGTGGTGGTAGGCAGCGAGTGTAACGCGCCTACTGTACATTTTAAATCCTCACTCCATTCCACCTCCGGCGTTGTCTCCAACTCGAGGTGCTTGGTTAGAGCCACCTCCAATTCGTCCCTGCCAACAGTTTCAAATACTTCCTGCACCGCAGGGTCAATAGCACTCACAGAGAAAACAGAACTAAAGTTAGAGTTTGAAGGGTACTTCATAGTATCAAAGATGTTAAAATGAACAATTTCACCATCAAACTCCATAGACAATGTACCCTTATTAACATCAATTTTTGTCTGTGCTGTGCTCAAAAAGGGTCTACCCAACAGCAAAGGTGAGGGATCAGGGGAGTGATCATCATCCATGTCAAGTACATAAAAGTCTGCTGGGAACACTAAATCATTAATTTTAACTAACACATCTTCAATCAACCCATCAGGATATGCATTAGTTCGGTCGGCTAATTGAATAATTATCCCCGTTTCTTTTAATGGACCCAGGTTCAAAGAGGCATAGATAGATTTCGGCATCACATTGATTGATGCCCCTAAGTCCAACATGGCCTTCCTAATCAAAGTATTTCCTATCCTACAGGGGATAGTGACATACCTGGGTCCCCACACTTTGGTGGGAGCTTCCTTTGCAGGACCGCTGACACATTCTCCCCAACAATGACTCTCTCATCTCCCCTTAGCCTTCTTCGATTGACACACAGGTCCCTCAAGGAATTTCGCGTACTTCGGCATTGTTGATTGTAAATATTAATTTCCACTTTGCGGAACACCTCCAAGATCTCTTTCTCCTTGTCCTGCTTTCTCGGTTTCTCCAACCTGCTAGGGAAAGGGGGAGGGTTAGTTTTAACTGTGATGACTGGGTCCGAAAGTACCTTTGGATTCGTGCCATTGCTGTCCTCATCTTCCAATTCTTTCTCAATTTTTCTTCGTCCTTGTCTTTAGGAATAACCGGTTCGGGTCCTTGGACTTCCTTCCCACTCCTCAGGGTCATCGCACTTACGTTCTTCGGGTTCACTTCAGGTTGAGATGGCAGCTTACCTTGGATTTGGGACTCCAAACGGTTGATTGTTATGGCCATTTGATCCATCCGATTGTGCATTGATTGCATCTGGCTCATTTGATTCCTCATACTTTGTAGGTCAGAGTCCGTCTTTTGTTGATTAGCAATTAATTGTTTCATCATCTCCTCCAAAGATGGCGGCGGAGGTGGTGGTGGGCGAGGCTGGTACTGCTGCTGGTACCCTTGTTGCCTATTTGGCCAAAGTTAGACTGCCTATTCCCTCCATAACTGAGGTTGGGATGGTCCCTCCAACCGGGATTGTAGGTACTGGAATATGGGTCATAGGGCTTTCTTGGCGCGGGCGCGTGGCCAGCCATGTTCACATGCTCCGTGTTTCTTCTTGAATCATTGAGCACACCTCCGCGGAATGACCCATACCAGTGCAAATCCCACACACTTTGGCTTGCGATGCATTTCCCACAGCCAGTTGCCGCACGAAGGAATGTCAATTCAGAGATTTGTTGCTGAATGGAAGAGGTTTCTACCTCATTCACCTGCGTATCGGGAACATCCTCCCTCGTGCCAAACTGCTGCGAATTTCAGCCATTCCCTCAATTAGCTCCCATGTTGCTCGAGGGGTCTTGTTCACCAATGCCCCACACTTGCAGCATCAAAATGCTCCTGTCTCTGAACAGTAGCCCCTCGTAAAAATATTGTATGAGCAACTGCTCACTTATTTGGTGGTGGGGGCACTTAATGCACAACTTCTTGAATCGATCCCAGTAGTCATAGAGTGACTCCCCTGAGTGCTGTTTGATACCACAGATCTCCTTTCTTAGACTCACAGCTCGAGACGCGGGAAAATATTTGTCCAGAAACTTTTCTTCAACTGGTCCCAGGTGGTGATACTGCCTGGTGGCAGGTAGTACAGCCAATCCTTTGCAGAGTCCTTCAGGAGAAGGGAAATGCCCTCATTTTTATTTGTTCTTCTGTGATGCCTGGGGGCTTCATACTGTTGCACACGACATCAATTTCCTGCAGGTGTTTATAGGGCTCCCTCACCTGGTAAACCATGGAAAGAAGGTAAAAGATGAATTAGCCCAGATGTCAATTCAAATGGAGTATTATCACTCAAACTAGGGAAAGTAATGCATAAAGGCTGCTGATTTAAATCCGGAGCAGCCAACTCCCTTAATGTGCGTGCATTAACCATATTGACTTCTTCTTGCTCTGAGTCACTAGAAGTGTCACCAAACGAATCTGTTGGGTCAACTTCAGGCTCAAGTCTCTGAGATGCAGCACTTGAGTGCTCGTCTCTGAGTTGTCTGGTTTCTTTCCTTGTTCTGCGCGCAGTCTTCTCTACCTCAGGGTCGAAAATTAATTCACCTGTACGAGAAGAACGAGGCATACACTGGAAAAGTACCAGAAAAATAAAAACAAAAATGAACTTAAAAAGAAACAAACGACTGACACCAGTCCCCGGCAACAGCGCCAAAAATTGACAGGTGCCGAATCTGTGCAATAATAAAAATAAACCTAATTGCCAATTAAAATAGGCACAACCCGATTCCAAGTACTGGAGCAGGGACTCTAGGTGTGCAATGGGTTACTTGATTCACCCTGTTCCCGAAATAGTTTGCTTAATCCGATATACCTGAATGGATGACTTTTTTTACAAATAATTATGAAACTTGTAACAGGGCAAAGTAGGGTCGTATCCTCAGGGATTGGGGGTATTTGTCTCTTAAGAAGTCCGAAAATAATACAGGAGGTGTTTTTGGGGTAAATGATGATAATCAAAGAAATTCAACTGAAACGATTAAAACAAATAACTAACTAGAAATTCAAATAAAAGAAATTCAAACAGAAATAAGAATGGATAACTAACTAGAAATTAAATAGCAATTCCCTAAAATTAGAGTAGCAGTAATTAAAGATCTAACCAAGAAATAACTTCAACAATGGTTCACCTAGTTGATCATCGATGCAAAACCAATTCCAATTATTTATTAATAAATAGGTTATAACTGCCAAGCAAGCGATGACAGTCAACCCCTCCTTACTGTGTCGGTGATTAAGGTACGCCCATTAACCACTGCTTTAATTGAGAAATAATCCTAGGTACGTCCATAAGATTTAATTCCCCAATTGCCTTACGTATTAGAGGAGCCCTATTCTAATCAAATAACGCACTACCAGGGTTATTTCAGATTAGCCCGCATATCCCCCTGACACAAATCTAATCATGCCAGTTGTCACTATTTCAAGGTAATTAAACAATTACGGATTTAATTGCCCTAATTGACAATAGATTACCAAATTAACTAATTATCCGGATCCAAGACAATCAATTAATTAAATAACCATAAGCACTGCAATCAAGGAATATGCGAATACTAATAAATAAAAGAAAAAGATAGAATTAAATCGATCTCACAATTTTTAGGCGAACCAAAGCCTCCGTTGTCTCTTGGTTAGAGTGGGGAGATTAGTTCATGTTTGATGCGAAAAACCCACACGCAATTGTAAAGAACGCAGCGGCCATCGTCAAATTCGATCGGAGGAATCAAGAGGAAAAACAAGTTACGAGAAAGAAACTCAACGTTTCAATAGGTCCTGACATACGCGTGAATGGAGTTCACTAAAAGACGAAAAGGTAAAGTTTAGAACAAAGCACTACAGAGCATCATTCAAAGCTACAATAGCTCTTGCCATACGTGAGCTCATATTTGCCCAAAAGCTATCCAAGGAAAAGTCAACAAAAAGCCACTCCAAAGTAGTGCTCAATCTCTGCTATCTACTGTCTAGTCTCTACCCTCCTCTTCTTTGTGGCGGCGGCCGTCCCCCTCAGGTAAAACTCCTTTCGCTGCTCTGTTCAGAAATTACCAAAGTGGGCCAATCATTTTCCTGTTCCGATAATGCCCCCGGTATAAGCTTTGTGACTTGGACTCCTTTTCAGTCAAATTGGCACTTGTTGTCATATTTTCGTTCTACTCCCTGAAATAAATGCAGAATACTAAAAGGGAGTAGAATCCAACAATTAATCCACATTAGGTCAGGTAATAGGGGAAATTAATAATAAAATAAATGATAAAATTGCAACCTATCACAAAGAGGGGCAAATTGTAGACATTAAATTTTTCCATTTATTTTACTTCATTTTTATTCCTATTTTTGTTCATTTTTAGTTTATTTTGTTTAAATTTTATTTATTTTAGTTTATTTTATTTCATTTCTGTTTCTTAAGAAAATCACTTCAAATCATTTTTTTAGAAAAATGAAAAAGAAAAGGAAAGCAAAGAAAACTAGGAAGAAAAATTAGAAAAATCAATATCATTTTTTGAAAAAAAAAAGTGCCTCATGCGTCATCTTCATGGTTTCGTACTAGAAGCCATAAAGATGAACATGGTACAATATTACAACTGCATTTTCATCCTATTTTCATGCATTTTTCTTTACATTTTTGCTTTCTCTTCAAGTCCCCAAGTACATAGCCACCTGGCCTTAATCCAAAACATCAAGAATCTTCTGGAATTAAAGCCATCTAATGGCTCCAAAATTTGCAACAAATCTGTTTTTTAAGAACTATTGATATGAGGGTTTAACAGCCCTTGTTCCTAAAAAACCTTCAAAAATGCAACACTAGGGTAAGAAGAAACAAGAGTGAGGCGGCAGAAAAGCAAAAAGGGAGAGATAAGAGAGAAATGAAAGAAAAATCAGAGAGAAAAAAAAGAAAGAAAAATTTCTGGAAAACTTGATACCAGGTTGATGCACAGCCCTCTTTGGATCCAAATTTTCGCTTTGATTTTAACCCTTTGCGCGATCCTTTTGTTTCTGCATTATCTGTAGATGTAGGACAACAAATTTGTCTTAAAACTTTCTCCAAAAACATCATTAACCCCTTTGAATCAAAGCTCAAAATCACGGGATTATCAGCACTGCAAGGTCTGCAACGGAACTTGTTCGGCTTCGTTTCAGCGACTTTTTTCAAGATTTTTCAGCTTTTCTTACATCGATTCGAGCCTAATCATTTGTAGGTGATGAGAGTTTTCCCTCTTAATCTATTTAACGTTATTTCATGAGATTGTTGGGTTATTACATGAGTTGGTCTGCATGAATTAGGTTCTTAGATTTTTTGTGATTTGTGATGCGTTGAAAGATTATTTAGATGGGTGGAATTCGCACAAAAGGGTTTGAAGATGCTATGATGTTTGATGATTTGATGGTTTGATCAGAAAATCTTCAGAGTCCGGTGGATCTATTCATTGGTTCCGCCATGAGTTGATTTCACATTCTTCTTGCTTGTCTTTCTTCGCTTGATCCTCAAGAAATGGAATTTGTAGTTGGGTTTTGTCAAATAAAAATGGGTTGGAATCCTTGTACTTATTTTTTGATTGATAAATCGATGGTTTTTTTTTGTTTGAGTTAGAGTAGGAATTGTTGTGATAGAATGGGGTTGCAAAGTTGCCGAAGAAGAAAGGTAGAAGAAAGCTGGGATGAGCTTGCATGAATAATCTGGAAAATTTGCATTTTGGCCCCCCAATTTTTAAGTAATTCCACTATGGCTCAAAATATGAAAAAATTGAACTAATTTTTGCCCCTTTTAAGTTTTAATCCTCTTTTTGCATGTTTTAAATGTGTTTTTTGAGAAATTATTTCTAGGTTATAGGACATAATTGCGTCTTAATTTTTTAGGTGATTTAATGGTATGTTTGGATTTAGTAAAATAAGATGAGAATTGGATTTGGGTTATTTTGATTGGATTTTTGGAAGTGGGTTTTAGTTATTTCTTATTGGGTTTTGACTTGAGCTTGAAAGCCAAGGCCCATGCATTTTCCGTTGGGTTTGTTTGATTAAAATTATGGGCTAGCTTGTGTATTTTTCCTTGGACTTTTCACTGGCTTTGGGAGGCTTTGGCCCAAAAAAGAAATAAAAATGGCCCAAAAGATAGGTTTTAGTTAGGCTATGTAATAGATAGGTTTTAATTTTTTGCCAAAAAATGTAATAGTTAGGTTACTATTTTTAAAATTTTTCCCTTTATATTGTAGTTAGGGCACCAAATGTAATAGTTAGGCTTTTATTTGCGGTTACTTGCTTGTGTGCTTGCATGTTTATGTGCTTGCGTGTTTATTCACTTTCATTAGGGTTTTGCATTTAGAAATTATGCCTATGTGTTATGTATTCTATGTGCATTATGTATTTACTTGCTTTAATTATGTTTTATAGGATTTATTTAGTTATAATAAATGCATGACATCATCACACTAGTCCAACGCTAATTGTGGCCTTTCTTCTCGATTTCTCACTAGTCCAACGCTAGTGAAGACTTGTAAAAATGGGTTAATCCAATGTTAGACCCTTTAGGTCGTCTCGTAGTAGATTCACATTCTTTGCGTGATATTCATTATATTTCATACATGTTTTTTGTTTTTAGACCATTTTCTCATCTTGCATGATATTTCCTCTACATATTGTCTCTCTTACCCCTATGTACGTGAAACATGACATTTAGACGTACATTCCATTTAGAAAAATAAAGATAAGTTAGTCCATTTGCTTGATTAGGTTAGCAGTGTCACCCTTCAAATATGAGAAATGGACGAGTATGATTTCTTAATCGTAGCACACTTATATCTCCTCTATAGAAAGAAAATTTGAGTCACGAATTTAGATCCCCCGTACCCGTTATGTTGCATTCCTTTCTTTTAGATCATGTATATTTATATATTATAATTCTTCTTTTCTTCGAGTTTCATCTTTTGCATATTCGTGACCTTTTCTAAGAATCATTTTGGGTATCACAATTAATGTGATTTGCACAAATTAAACTTTGAGAAGATATTTCAACACACTCAATATTCATTAGGTCTAGATTTGCATATGTTTAGAAACACTCTAATGTGATAAGTTTTATAGGTTAGATTAAGAAAAATTTTCGACTAAATCTCGTAACTAGTTTTGATTAGGTTGAAAGGGTGCTTTAGATCAAATTTTTCCCTTTCCTTTCTTCAACCTTGACTCCGGAACTCTTTTCTCTTGTTTTCAAAGATCTGAAATCTTCTAAAAGGGTTCTATTTATTTTTTTTATCTTAAAAATATATTTTGAATGACTTGGTACACCTTAATTTAATACCAAGTGGCGACTCCAATTTTTCTTAAAAAATCCTTTTTAGACTATTATTTTAGGTTAAAACTGTCATACTTTTAAGTCTTATTTTAAGCCCTTTTTTAATTCTATTTCTAAAATCAATAAATACATTGTTCAACACAATAAAGTTATTTTTCAAAAAATGGGGCGCGACATAAAGAAATGCATGCAAAATTCAAGATATGTTGATAACATTGATAGATCTCCCAAAAACAAAGAATTTAATTGTTGTACTAACTAGTAGCCATTTGGAGCAATGGAGAATGAGTATTGATTCGCAATGGATCTGTTGTGTCATTCTTTGTCCCATTTTTTATTATATTGCTATTTTTCTTCATAAACATGATGTTTTAGTTCTTTTTTATTTCCTTAAGATCCAACAACTATTAACTGAGTAAAAAATAAAAACAACAGTTTCAAAAAAGCAATATATAATAGAAAATTAAAAATAAGTAGAAAATTCATAGTTTGTTAAATTTTGTGTATTACTCTGTTAATAGTTATTGGATATTAAGAAAACAAAAAAGAATTAAAACATGATGTTTATGAAAGAGAAAAAATAATATGATAAAAAGTTTGACAGAAATTGGCACAGAAAATGGGACAAAAGATCCATTGTGGTATTGATAGGTGTAATGAGGCAGAAATCTTGAAGCCAAAAAGCTGCATAAATATCAAAATAGTGACCCAATCCTTTACATTAAAAAAGTGTGAGCAGTAACCGCAGCGACTCTCCAAATTTTCTTTTAGGCCAAAAAGTGGAAAAAATTTGGCTAGTATATTTATAATGTGGTATATGTAAAAGGTACTTTTGATGCTCTAAATCATAAATAAAAAAAAAGTGAATCAACTAATGTAGATTCACTCATGGATATTCTTGCAAAAATATCCACATCACGTGTAAATATATCTTAAAACCAACATTTTTTTATTTATAAACATACATGTCATATTGTAGAATAGATTATTTATATTTTAGTACCAACTACTAAAATATTAGGGCTTTTTAATATATATTTCGTTATCTTTCTTTGTTAGACTGTTATCCAACACTACAGCATGAGAGATCTCTTCCTCTATCTTTTCTTGTACTTTTAAAAGTTTATGTGGAAATTAAAAAGATTTATTTATCTAAATCCAGTCAAATGATCATATTTTAGATGGCTAATGTTATGTAAATTGTGTTCTTTCTATCTCTTATTAACAACTTTATGGATGTTATGCTAATTCATATTATTTTTGGTTATGAAATTCAAACTTTTATTGGTGTTGCAACTTTATTTAGATGTTAATATGCTATAGAAGGTTTATGGGTTGGCTAGTTGCTTCATTGGACTAGATTATGCTAAAAAAATAAATGATGTGAGTTTGGAACTAATCGAATTAGGCTCAATATCAACTTTTTTGTGAGCCAAGTTTGAGTTACTAACATGTGAGCCTAGTTGAGTTGAGTTTGGATTCAAAAGAGTGAAATTTCATGTTAGCTGAGTTTGAGTAAGTCAAAATCCAACTAACATAATCCAATTGATAGGTCTACTTAAATCTTTGTAAGAACAAAGCAACAAAAGAGTGAAACAATTGTTTTAAATGATTAAAATCCCTTAATGCAGTTTATAATTACTAGGGATAATTTCAGAAACCTCACTTGAGACTTCTGACAATTTCACTCTACTTCTCTCAAGTTTAAGAAATTACACTTACCTCTCTTAATATAGTAAAATACCTATAATGCCTTCCACTTAGTAGACAATTTTAAATTTAAGACAATAAATTTACAAAACCTAAAAAAAGCTATTTTTCTATCTCTTATCTATTTTCTAGTTAATATAACCTCTTTTTATTATCTTCAATTTTATGGATATTAGCAAATTGAAATTACAAAATCTACAAAGGGAGTAGATTATGTATCAAATTAGAAGAAAATGAAGAGACTCGCAGTGAAAGAGAAAAAAATAATAAAATTGATTATTGAAATAGGAAAAAGAATTAAAGATGTGGAATTTGTCATATTTTGTTTATTGTAAAGAAAAACGTTTATAAAATGTCAATAATTACATAATGATTTCTTTCATTGGATTAGAAACATTTTATTATAATTTTATTATGGAGATAGAATTTATTCTCTACTTTTGAGATATTAATATTTTTAAAGCCGTAGGAGAATTGTAATGGTGGTTTTAGGTCAAATTAACTTACATTAAAAAAGTATTTGAGCATTGATATTTAATTTGGGGGTATAAAAATGGTAGTCAATGGGGTTTTGTGTGTGTGTTTTTTGTCATGGAAAGTATTGTTATTGTATAAGCAATTTGGAATCTTTGGATGCCTACTTGATTTTAGAACTTATACTTGTATAGTTCTTAGGGATTTGGTTTGTTGATTTATGTAAAGTATGAAAGAAAATGATTGAATATACTGATGGGATGCGTAATTGCCATTAGATTTGTGTATATTTTTCCCTTGGTATTTGTCAAATATTGTATTATTGGATAGATTTTACTTATATTAGGTATTTGGTGCTAACTGTACGAAGGTGGAGAAAAAAAGTGATAAAGGGGAATTTTTTAAGAGTTGCTGTCAAGTCCAAAGATGCGAGATTCGCGCGTGGAAGTTTCCCAATTCCAGTCGATGACTTACTAAGCATGTTTTCAATTACAGTTGGGAAACAATTTAGATTATCTTTTGTCAATTTAGGAATTATCTTTTTTTAAGAAAATTAGGAACTTTATTTTATTTGGATGCTAGAAAATAAGAAATAAGTGTGGCTGCCTATATAGACTAGTGATTAGTACTTCCGAGGAGAATAACTTTTGGTTCGCCCTTGAGGATTGACTAGTCACGAAGTTAAAAGAAAACAAGAGCGACCGATTTCTTTCTTTTCCTTCTTGGGAGTTTTTCTCTAGTCAAACATTTTATGCAAACATTCTCGATGGATTTGTTCGGATTTTCTTAAGGATGCACAACTAATTCTCTTTCTAGTCAAGGAATAACAAGGATTTGTGTCATCTACACCTGTGAAATTTAATTGTTTTTATTAATTTCTTTTATTCATTAGTATTCACATGTCTTCTAGTTTAATTTCTCATGGTTTTTAGTTGTTTGAATATCGAAGGTGTCTGATATTTAATTCAATCTAACAAACTATTGCCAGTTATGATAGTTAAATCCGTAATTATTTAATTGTTTTAAATTAATGGTGACTAGCGTGATTGGTTTCATATTACGGAGACATATGATCTAATTTAAACAAACCCTGGTAATATATCTGTTGATTAGGACAGGACTTTTCTAGTTTTTAATGCAGTCAAGAAATTAAATTCTACGAGTTTACCAAGGGTTCTTTCTTGGTTAGAAAAGTAGTTAATGGTTGTATCTTAACTATTGAGACGGTAAGGAAAAGTTGGTTGTTATTGCTTGTCTGACAATTATAACCTGTTTATTAATGAATAGATGAAATAATCATTGCATCGATGAGCAGTTGTATGAACCACTTTCGAAGTTATATCCTTAGCTAGACCTTGTTTATTCTTGAGTTGAATTTAATTTGCTTTAGTTTAATTGTTTTGAGTCACATTGATTATTCACTTTAGTTTTAATTCTCCAAAACCCCACAATTGGTTTTGCTTGGAAAGAAATAGATTTTCCCCCTAATTCTTGTGGAGATGACCCTACTTACCATTATACTCATTTATATCTTATCGTGAGTAGGTTTTTATTATTGTACAACTCGACACCTCTCAATTTTTGACGCCGTTGCCGGGGAGTAGATTATGTATCAAATTAGAAGAAATGAAGAGACTCACAGTGATAGAGAAAAAAATAATAAAATTGATTATTGAAATAGGAAAAAGAACTAAAGATGTGGAATTTGTCATATTTTGTTTATTGTAAAGAAAAACGTTTATAAAATGTCAATAATTACATAATGATTTCTTTCATTGGATTAGAAACATTTTATTATAATTTTATTATGGAGATAGAATTTATTCTCTACTTTTGAGATATTAATATTTTTAAAGCCGTAGGAGAATTGTAATGGTGGTTTTAGGTCAAATTAACTTATATTAAAAAAGTATTTGAGCATTGATATTTAATTTGGGGGTATAAAAATGGTAGTCAATGGGGTTTTGTGTGTGTGTTTTTTTGTCATGGAAAGTATTGTTATTGTATAAGCAATTTGGAATCTTTGGATGCCTACTTAATTTTAGAACTTATACTTGTATAGTTGTTAGGGATTTGGTTTGTTGATTTATGTAAAGTATGAAAGAAAATGATTGAATATACTGATAGGATGCGTAATTGCCATTAGATTTGTGTATATTTTCCCTTGATATTTGTCAAATATTGTATTATTGGATAGATTTTACTTATATTTGGTATTTGGTGCTAACTGTACGAAGGTGGAGAAAAAAAGTGATAAAGGGGAATTTTTTAAGAGTTGCTGTCAAGTCCAAAGATGCGAGATTCGCGCGTGGAAGTTTCCCAATTCCAGTCGATGACTTACTAAGCATGTTTTCAATTACAGTTGGGAAACAATTTAGATTATCTTTTGTCAATTTAGGAATTATCTTTTTCTTAAGAAAATTAGGAACTTTATTTTATTTGGATGCTAGAAAATAAGAAATAAGTGCGGCTGCCTATATAGACTAGTGATTAGTACTTCCGAGGAGAATAACTTTTGGTTCGCCCTTAAGGATTGACTAGTCACGAAGTTAAAAGAAAACAAGAGCGACCGCTTTATTTCTTTTTCCTTCTTGGGAGTTTTTCTCTAGTCAAACATTTTATGCAAACATTCTCGATGGATTTGTTTGGATTTTTCTTAAGGATGCACAACTAATTCTCTTTTCTAGTCAAGAATAACAAGGATTTGTGTCATCTACACCTGTGAAATCTAATTGTTTTTATTAATTTCTTTTATTCATTAGTATTCACATGTCTTCTAGTTTAATTTCTCATGGTTTTTAGTTGTTTGAATATCGAAGGTGTCTGATATTTAATTCAATCTAACAAACTATTGCCAGTTATGATAGTTAAATCCGTAATTATTTAATTGTTTTAAATTAATGGTGACTAGCGTGATTGGTTTCATATTACGGAGACATATGATCTAATTTAAATAAACCCTGGTAATATATCTGTTGATTAGGACAGGACTTTTCTAGTTTTCAATGCAATCAAGAAATTAAATTCTACGAGCTTACCAAGGGTTCTTTCTTGGTTAGAGAAGTAGTTAACAGTTGTATCTTAACTATTAAGACGGTAAGGAAAAGTTGGTTGTTATTGCTTGTCTGACAACTATAACCTATTTATTAATGAATAGATGAAATAATCATTGCATCGATGAGCACTTGTATGAACCACTTTCGAAGTTATATCCTTAGCTAGACCTTGTTTATTCTTGAGTTGAATTTAATTTGCTTTAGTTTAATTGTTTTGAGTCACATTGATTATTCACTTTAGTTTTAATTCTCCAAAACCCCCCCAACTGGTTTTGCTTAGAAAGAAATAGATTTTCCCCCTAATTCTTGTGGAGATGACCCTACTTACCATTATACTCATTTATATCTTATCATGAGTAGGTTTTTATTATTGTACAACTCGACACCTCTCAATTTTTGACGCCGTTGCCGGGGATTGCCGTTGGTTAATTTTTTTCTTTTTGAGTTTGTTTTATTTTATTTTATTTTCTAGTATTTTTGCTCATTGATGCTTCGTTCTTTTCACATAGGTGAATTGATTTACGATCCTGAGGTCGAGAAGAAAGCGCACAAATTGAGAAAAGAAACCAAGAAATGCAAGGAGAAGTAGTCATCCACTACATCTCCAAGGCTCAATTTGGCTATGGAATTGTTGGAGTCTTCTAGTGATTCTTAATAGGAAAAAGTCATGATGGCAAACAGTAACCGAACTTTAAGGGAGTTAGCTGCTCCTGATTTAAATCAGCAACCTTTATACATTACTTTTTCTGATTTTGCTAAGAATGTAACATTTGAATTAAAATTAGGATTAATTCATCTCTTACCTAATTTTCATGATTTGCCAGGTGAAGAGCCCACAAACACCTCCAGAAATTCACCGGGTCTGCACAAGTATGAAGCCACCTGTTATCACTGAGGAGCATATTAAGATGCTGGTATTCCCTTTTTCATTAAAAGGGACTGCCAAAGACTGACTATACTACTTGCCAACAGGGAGTATCACAACATGGACGGATATGAAGAGAAAATTCTTAGAAATATACTTCCCTACATCTCGAGCTACCAGGTTACGGAAAGAACTATGTGGTATTAAGTAGAATCATAAGGAGTCTCTCTACGAATACTGGGAGAGATTCAAGAAATTGTGCACCAATTGCCCTCAACATCGGATTAATGAACAACTTCTCATCCAGTACTTCTATGAAGCCCTACTTTATAGGGATAGGAGTATAATAGATGCTGCAAGTGGAGGTGCACTAGTGAACAAGACTCCTCGAGAAGCATGGAATTTGATTGAAGAGATGATTGAAAACTCCAATAATTTGGCACGTAGGATGATGTACCAACTCGTCGCGTGAACGAGGCAAACATTTCATCGATGCAAGAGTAATTGGCTATGTTAACTTCTATGGCTCACCAGATTGCAATGGAAGACATGCAGCAAGCCAAGACATGTGGAATTTGCAAGGAACTTAGCCATCCCACTGATGGGTGTCCAATGCTTCAAGAGAAGAATGTTGAACAAGTGAACATGGCTAGCAACATGCTCGCACCATGGAGGCAATATTTCCATACTCCAGTACCTATAATCTGGGTTGGAGGGATCACCCGAACTTTAGCTATGAAGGAAACAGGCAAAAAAATTTTAGTTAGAGTAAACAGCAAGGATTCCAACCTCAATACCATCCAAAGTCTCAACCATCGTCCTCTAATTCAGGAGGCCCCTTGGAAGATATTGTCAAAAGTTTGGCCACTAGTACTGCACAATTTCAACAAGAAACTCAGTTAGGCATGAAAATTCTTGAAAACCGAATAAGTCATATGGCAACAGCAATTAACCACTTAGAATCATACCCTTTTGAAAAATTGCTATCTCAACCTGAAGCTAACCTGAAGAATGTGAGTGCCATAACCCTCAGAAGTGGGACAGAGATTGAATGGCCAAAACCTATAATTCCAAAGGATAAGAGTGACACTCAAATTGAAAAGGAGATGGAAGAAGAGGGATTCACCAAAGCAACCTGAGGTAACTCCCAATCCTGTAATTCAAGTTAAATCTAATCTGACTCCCTTTCCTACCCGATTGGAGAAATCAAAGAAACAAGACGAAGAGAGGGAAATTTTGGAAGTGTTTCAAAAGATAGCAATCAATATTCCTTTATTGGACGCGATTAAGCAAGTGCCCCAAATATGCTAAATTTTTGAAGAACTTGAGCGTCAGCAAGAAGAAATTGAGAGGCGATGAGAAAGTTGTGATGGGGAAGAATGTATCTACAGTGCTACAAAAGAAACTTCCACCCAAATGTGGAGATCCAGATATGTTTCTCTATTCCCTGTCAAATAGGAAACACTAAAATCAAAAGGGTCATGGTAGATTTAGGAGTTTCAATTAATGTGATGCCCAAGATCATATATAATCCCTTAAATCTAGAACCATTAAAGAAAACTGGCATCATAATTCAATTAGCTGATCAGACAAATGCATATCCCGATGGGTTAGTTGAAGATGTTCTAGTCCAAGTTAATGAACTAGTGTTTCCTACTAACTTTTATGTTCTTGACATAAATGATGAACGCTCTCTTAATCCATCACCTATTATATTAGGGAGACACTTCATGAGTACAGCTCACACAAAAATTGATATTAGTAAGGATACTTTGACGATGGAATTTGAAGGAGAAGTAGCTCATTTTAATATTTTTGATGAAATGAAGCATCTTATTAACTCTTAGTCTGTATTTGCCATTCATGCTATTAATCCCTTTGTGCGAGAATTTTCTGAGATTAATATTAGGGGTAAATTCAAAATTGCTACGAATAAGTCTCATGGGATAAAAGCAATTTATGGAGTGATTGGGTAGAAAATTAAAGAAGATGATTGCACTCAATGGCTATTTGGATCCTACAGGAATGTTACCGATTGTAAAAAAATTTGAATTACATCCAAATTGAAAAGTGATGCTTCACGTCTAGTCAAAGATGTTAAAGAAAGGTGTTTATTGGGAGGCAACCCAATTCATTTTCTGCTATTTATTTATGTGTTTTATTATGTTTATCTTAGGTTTTCATATTTGATGTGTTTAATTTTCATTTTTTTATGTTCCGATGGTTAGCAGGTTTCTTTCCGACAAGATATGCCCACGTCTTAAGGGCACGTTGTAACAAGCATATATTCAATTCTCCCATTAGAAGACTACTGCCTAACATGACGTGTCCACGCCTAACTGACTGTAGAGGTCATGTTTCGATTTGAAAAATTCTAGTAAACGACTAAACAACAAGATGTGCCCACATCTTGAGGGCACGTTGTAACTCGAAATTAACTCGCCATCAGAAGATTCCAAACCAACAAGACGTGCCCACATCTTGTTCCAACAACGGGTAAAAAATGACAAAAGGATTTTTTTTTCTTTCTTTTCTTTTCTTTCTTTCCTTTCCTCTTTCTTTTTCCTTTCTTTTTTTCTTATTCTTTTTCTCTCTTCTTTTCTTCCTCTTCTTTTCTTCTACCCTTTCCTTTTTCTTCTCCAGTCACCGCTCGCTGCTCCTGAAGATTGCTGATCGCCATCCATCATTTCCTTGCTGATCATTGTTTGCTAATTGATAATCCACAGCTATTATATTTGTCTCCGTCCATCATCGATAGGCTACCTTCCTCATTGTGCCAACTGCTTTGCTGCTACCACCTCTCACGAACTACTGATTGCTTAGCTATCTTTGGTGAAATTGGAGCTTGGAACTCATGCATGATAATTGTTATTGCTTGAGTGATTCATTGCTCGAGTATGGCCAAGTCTAAGACCACTACGACCACCACTACTGCACCATAACCCAGCATTATGGAAGAGACGTGAGCACATGTCGATCGTGGGAATTGTGATCCTGACCCGTCTACCTGCGTGGGCCCTACCCTCAATTATCAGGAAGTTTCACTGTCCCTATTCCATTTCTTTTATTCTTTATTACTTACATTGGGGACAATGTAAGATATAGTGTAGGGGGTAGTATATATTGATAGTATATTAGAAAAGTGCAAGTATAGGCATTTTTGTTGGAATTTTTTGTTCGACTTTGTCGAAATTTATCCAATTTTTGCCACGTCTTGTGTATTTTTGTGGTTATTCCTGATCAACAGTGGCTAGATGTCTCGAATTTTTCTATTGCTAAGATTTTATAGTGGTCAAGTATGACATGGTTAGATCTAAGGGTGTCTCTTTGGTGAATATTTGAGATTTTGTGGCTTTTGCACTCTTTGGTTAACTTTTCTAGGCATCGCAAATATTTGTCTGGCATTTTTCATAAAAATTGGTTCAACTATTAATCTTAGTTCTCCATGTTTGAAAAATGAAGTGGATTGATATGATCTTTAATTATATTTTATGCTTAATTGTAAATCATATTCAACTATACTCCGCTAGTTATCGCTGCCTAGTAACTAGAGGTTTTCATCCAAAAGTGTCGACTTTCGCGTAAAGTAGCGATGACAATGAGTATGTGGTCTTTAAACAATGAGAGTTGAGTAATCGGATTCCTTCATTTAGTAGATGTTGGAGTTCACATAAAAAGGTTGAATAAGTTTGAATGGATAAGGACTAAACTTTTTCCCCTGGAAAAAAAAAGTTGAGAGCTCAAGTATGGGGATACTTAAAAAGTAGAAAAAAAAGTTGTGAAAAAGTGAAAATATGCAAATGTATGAATGATTGTGTTAGTCTGCTGATCTATGAGTTTTAATATTGAGATTTTGCTTAATAATTGAAGCCATTTACTAACGAATGCTGGTTGAATATTTTATATCCTTATATTAGTTAGTCAGGAATTAGAAGAGTCCTTGGTTTTAAAAACTAACGCGGAGAGATATCTCTTGGAACTAACCACTAGTACTTGACATGTGTTTTAATTATATTTTGGCAATAGATGATTTGAGATAATAGCCATTATTTGAACTCAATTGCTTAATTGACTGTTCTCATGCTTGAAAGACAAGCATAGTCTAGGTATGGGGGAATTGATAGAATGCATAATTGGACATTAAATTTGTGTATATTTTTCCCTTGATATTTGGCCAAGTATTGTATTATTGGGTAGATTTTTACTTATATTGGTATTTGGTACTAACTATAGGGAGGTGGAGAAAAAAAGTGATAAAAGGGATAATTTTTCAAGAGTTGCTGTCAAGTCCAAAGACACGGGATTCGCGCACGACAGCTTCTCAATTCAAGTCGAAGACTTATGAAGCATGTTTTCAATTACAGTTGGGAAACAATTTAGATTATCTT
This sequence comes from Coffea humblotiana, assembly GCA_023065735.1. Taxonomy (NCBI): domain Eukaryota; kingdom Viridiplantae; phylum Streptophyta; class Magnoliopsida; order Gentianales; family Rubiaceae; genus Coffea; species Coffea humblotiana. The sequence goes on along the minus strand of CM041209.1, from coordinate 47,368,719 downwards.
TTGTCAAATTTAGGAATTATCTTTTCTTAGGAAAATGAGGAACTTTATTTTATTTGGGCACTAGAAAATAAGAAATAAGTGCGGCTGCCTATATAGACTAGTGATTAGTACTTCCGAGGAGAATAACTTTTGGTTGGCCCCTTGAGGATTGACTAGTCACGAAGTTTAAAGGAAAACAAGAGCGACCACTTTCTTTCTTTCCTTCTTGGGAGTTTTTCTCTAGTCGAACATTTTATGCAAACATTCTCGATGGATTTGTTCGGATTTTTCTTAAGGATGCACAACTAATTCTCTTTTCTAGTCAAGAAATAACAAGGATTTGTGTCATCTACACCTGTGAAATCTAATTGTTTTTATTAATTTCTTTTATTCATTAGTATTCACATGTCTTCTAGTTTAATTTCTTATGGTTTTTAGTTGTTTGAATATCGAAGGTGTCTGATATTTAATTCAATCTAACAAACTATTGCCAGTTATGATGGTTAAATTTGTAATTATTTAATTGTTTTAAATTAGTGGCGACTTGCGTGATTGGTTTCATGTTAGGGAGATATATGATCTAATTTAATAAACTCTGGTATGGACGGGGGGTTAAGCCCCTTAAACCAGGAAAGTAAATAAGAAAGAGGAGGAAAGCATAAGAGTTAGGAAGTGGGTCGCAGTCGGACTGCCACTAGTTAGTATAGGCGGTTGAACCAGCCCATGTATAAACAGAAAGTATATAAATATAAAGACAAATTAGTGTGTTTAGATCAGGCGGTAATACCGGCCATGGATTGTTTAGAATAAACAAAGTAAATAAAAAAAGTAAATGAATATGATATAGGCGGCTCAGCCGACCATTTGATTGAATGATATGAATGTAAAAAGAAAAGAGAACTTACAAGATATGAACTTGAGCAAGCTCCTTTGTTTGATCCTAAAAACTAAAATATAAAAACTAAGAATTGTTTGTAGAGAGAGGGAGGAGGTTTCTTCAAGTCTAGAGAGAAGAAAGCTTGAAAAAGTGTGTAAGAATTGTGTGTGGAATGTGTTGGGTTTGAGGGGTATTTATAGCAAAATTTCGTAGTGCTAGTACCCGCTACAGTGAATTTTTTACTATTGCTACAGTATTGCTACAGTGTGCGCTACAGTGCATTGTTTGTCTTTTTTGCTGTGTTTGCACAGTAACTTGCCGGACTGCTACAGTGCTTCCGGTACTACAGTGCAAATGATTTTCTTGAATTTTGCTCCGTTTGAACCAGTTTGAATGTATTTTTAGCAGATTGTTGCAGATAACTCTTGTTTTGTTTCCTGAATCATTTTGTCAAATTCAGGTGCTTGTTCTCCCCATTGGGATTTAATCCAATGTTTGTGCATGATTAATCTCTGAATTTTTCTTCGTCTCATGAAGCTCTGATCCTTCAGGCTACGAACTGTATTGTTTGTAAATTTTGATGCAATGTTGTCATATTGGTGCCGAAGATGCGGAGGAATGCGTTGTCCAGTTTCGGTGTTGTAAAATACAACATCAAAATACCGGATTCTGTCTTCTCTGCATTGTTGTTTGTAAGAATAATAATCTTTAGCAATAGGATTATTTATAAGGTTGCGAGGTATCCAGTTGTTGACTGATGTTGAGTCTGTCATTTTTCCTGCAAAACAGAATTTGTTAGTTTTAAAGGTTTGGAAAAAGGTAAGAGGGCATTAGGATCAAGAATTGAGGTATTATGCCCTCATTTGTTGTAAGGTAAGGAATAAGTTTGTGAATAAAGGGTATTCCAAGAATAACATTGTTGGTTAGTTTTTTGGCTAGAAAAAAGGTATCTGGAATGGACAAGGAAGAAAACTGGATT